>PISX010001468.1:108677-195413 GCA_004024625.1 Mellivora capensis | reverse complement strand
GGAGGGTAGGAAAAGAAGAAAAGAAACAAGATGGGATCGGGAGGGAGACAAACCATAAGTGACTCTTAATCTCACAAAACAAACTGAGGGTTGCTGGGGGGAGGGGGGGTCAGGAGAGGGGGGTGGGGTAATGGACATTGAGGAGGGTATGTGCTATGGTTAGTGCTGTGAAGTGTGTAAACCTGGCGATTCACAGACATGTACCCCTGGGGATAAAAATACATTATATGTTTATAAAAAATAAAAATATTTTAAAAAAAGAAATCATATGATCATGTCAATAGATGCAGAAAGAGCACTTGACAAAAGCAAATATCCCTTCATGATAAAAATTCTCAACACCTTTGATGTAGAAGGAATGTACTTCAACATAATATAGGCTGTGTATGAGAAGCCCACAGTTAGTATTATAAACAATTAAAAGCTGAAAGCTTTTCCTCTAAGATCAGAAACAAGACAAGGATGCCTACTCTCACCACCTCTATTCCAGATAGTACTGGAATGCCTAGCCAGAGCAATTAGTCAAAAAGTAAAAATTAAAATTAAAAAATCGGACAGGAACATGTAAAATGATTTTGTTTGCAGGTGACATGCTCTTATATATAGAAAATCCTAAAGACTCTAGCAAAAAACTTTTAGAACTAATAAACAAATTCAGTAAAGTTGCATGATATAAAATCAATACACAAAATCAGTTGTTTCTATATACTACGAATGAGCTGTCAAAAAAGAAATTAAGAAAACCATCTACAAGCATCAAGAAAGAAAATACCTGGGAAAAAATTTTAACCAAGAAAGTGAAAATTCTGTATACTGAAAACTGTAAGACACTGATGAAAGAAACTGAAGACACAAATAAAGGGAAAAGAATTCAGTGTTCATGGGATGGAAAAAATAATTTTGTTAAAATGCTCATACTACTCAATGTACTCAACAGATCCAATGAGAGCCATATAAAAATTCTAATGACATTTTTCACAAAAATAGAAAAAAAAATACAAAAATTAGCATGGTACCAGAAAAGACTGCAGATAACCAAATCAATCTTGAGAAAGAAGAGCAAAACTAGAAGCATCATCCTTTCTGCTTTCAAATGATATAACTACCGTAATCAAAAAGTATGGTATTGGCCTAAAGATAGACACACAAGCCAACGGAACAGAATAAAGAGGCCATATATAAACCCATGAATAAAAGGTCGATTAATTTTCAACTAAGGTGCCAAGAATACACAAATAGGAAAGGATAGTCTCTTCAATAAATGATGATGGGAAAACTGGATATACACATGTAAAAGAGTAAAATGGATGATTACCTTATACCATACACAAAAGTCAACTCAATATGGATTAAACACTTGAACCTAAGACCTAAAACCATACACTTCCAGAAAATATGTAGGGTAAGCTCCTTAAAACTGGTCTTAGCAATGATTCTTTTGGAATTGACATTAATAGCAGAGGCAACAAATGATAAAAATAAAAAAGTGGGACATCAAAGTAAGGAAAACATCAACAAAGTGAAAAAGCAACATATGGAATGGGAGAAAATATTTGCAAACCACATATCCAATAAAGTCTCTCATTCTTATCCTGGTTTCATGCTGGCAGGACTGGGCCAGTCAGTAATGAAAGTAACAGCAGCAATCTTTCATAGAGCACTTAACCATACCCTAAACATTTTATATCCAATACATAATAATATATAATATTCACCCAATAAAGGATGAGCTTATATGTATTTATTTATATATACATGATATATATATATATAAATTTATAATATGTATATTTGTAAGGGTGAATTTACATGCATTCTATCATCATCTAATCTGGTTAACGGCCCTTCCAGGCAGGTATTAACACCATTCTCATTATACATGTGATGAAACTTAAGGCCACAAAGAGCTGAAGTAACTTGCCCAAAGTTAGACAGCCAGGCAAAAATATAGGTGGAGTTTGTACCCAGATTTGCCTGTGTGCAAAACTTGTGTGCGTGTGTGTATGTGTGTGTGTGTACAGTTGTATGTGTGTGTTCAAACCTCATCCCTGAAGTTTTATATAAGTAATAATATTGTTTGGAATTAGAAAGTTTAATTCCTTATAACTCATTGATGAAATTAAGGCATTATGATAGTTTGCAGAGGAAAGGAAAACAGGTAAGTTTATGCTCTTGATGAAACTTTGTTTCCAATAATGCTCATCCATAATGTGTGAATATTCTAGATTCATCATGGCGCTTGGTATCCATGCTGAATACTAAATTTCATATGTAGTATGATCCCAATTAGATAATTCACACAAACAGGAAATAATAAGAAATTCACCAAGAAATAACAATGGCTCTGAGTTGCAGAATTGTAATTTTTTCATCTTTATATTTTCTGTATTCATGTTTTCTTATATTGAGCATGTTTTATCTATTATATTTTGAAAAGCATAACCTATATATAAAGGAAAATATATAGGCTCTAATACACACAGACTTCTAATCATGTGGCTTATTATCAAAGATAAATAAAATAAAAAATGACTATATCAAAATTAATGAAGAGCATATTTTTCCAATATATGGAGGGAAACATCTCCCAGAACTCTCATTCAAAGCTGAATAAAGCCACAGGTTTAATTCTCTAATAAGATCACTCTTTTTGATTGGTTCTGGGGTAAAGGAAAATGAGTAACTATTGATCCAGGGAACAGGGAGCAGCGAACTCCAGACACGCAGGTTTTGTGAATAGGAACAAACGTTTACAGGGAGATGTGAGGACGTCAATGCCTTTCTCCCTCATATCTAACCTCTCAGATCACTGAAAGTGAAATGTGCTAAATTTTCCTAAATATTCTGAATAATGCATCAATCTAATTTGTCTTTAGAAATGGTATTAAAACTAGAGATGTTGTCAGTGACTCCAAAGAGGAGGATGTGGCTTAATAAAACATAAAGTAAGAGAGGGGAAGATTAGGATTTATGGAGGACCTAAGATGTTTCAAGGCACAATTAAGCAGTTTTAAAATTAATGATGTCCTTTTAATCTTCCTAACACCTAGTGAGTGAGTGATATGCTGGACCTGGCTTGCACTGGCTCCAAGAGCCAACTGTTAAATTTTCAGGAGTTTTGCAAGCTGGTTGTTAAACACAGCCATCATTAAAAATTAAATTATATCAACTTAAAATTATATTTACAACAAAGGTAATAGTCAAAACTCATTCCTTCCTAAATTTTTTGGTATATTTCTATATTTTATTATTATCTATACTCAAGGTTATTTACATCTACTACATATGTAGTAAGGGAGGAAATACTGTATAATGATACTTTGATGCTACCACAGGAGCTTGAAATCAGCAACAGTGGGAATATTCACAACACAGAAATTAGGAAACACTACACATCAGATCTCTTCTTCCCCTTTTCTTCCTCCTTTTTTGAAGACTGTTTGTTAAATATTTACCAGCATGCCACTAGTCATACCTCTATAAAATAGCTATAATTACATATGAGAAAACCAAAGAGGGGGTATATTTGAAAAAATCATGCAGTATATCTGATGCTATTTACTGTTCCCTTAAGGGAAAATATGATAAGATGATTTGATGAAAGGTTAAATAAGGTTAAAACTTCTGGTTAGAAGGTACATACTTTTTTTTTTTAAGAAGATACATACTTTAAAACCCAAGATTAGGCCTGCCACTTCGTTAGAGTCCCCTGATAATCTTGGCACAAATCAGTTGCTCAATAAAAAATATTGCCTCCTGTGGTATACAGATGTATTACTATTTACTCTTAATATGTATAAATGTCATAATAATATCTTGTTTGACACAAGAAAGCTTTTGCTCTCTTACTAGAACCCAAATATTTATATTAGGTTATAATATAATTTATATTAGGTTATAATATAAATGTTTAAGTTTTAGTAAGCTTTAAAAGACTGTCGAAATTCTCTAATGTTATTAGAAGTTCATTACATTAAGTATTGTTTTTTAAGATTTATTTATTTGAGATAGAGAGAGCACGTGCACATACATACACAGGTGGTAGGGAGAGACAGAGGAAAGGCACTTTAAGCTCCCCGCTGAGCTCGGAGCCTGACTTGGGGCTAGATCTCAAGACCCCTGAGATCATGACCTGAATGGAAACCAAGAGTCAGCTGCTTAACCAGCTGAGCCATCCAGGTACTCCAAGTATTGCTTTATTTTTACCAAATAATTCATTTATAACCTAGAAATCTTTTGATTCCTTTAAATTTGTTATTGCAATAAAATGGACCAGTATAGCTTTAAAATACTGAAAAACACTTAGAAAACATGAAATAATTCCAAGTAGCTAATAAAAATTCTACTTTTAAGTTTTCCAGTATTCATGGGCCATTAGCAAGTGGGATAAGAAATCTGTCAATTGAACACATGAAGTATTTACTGAAAGTTGTACTTATTTACAAAGCACTTCCTGCTTTCTTGCTCCCAATATACATCATTTGTAACAAAAAAAAATTAAAAGCATATTTTCTAATTATATAAGTAAAATGTGACAATTGTGAAAAATCTGGAGAACTTTAATAATCAAAACCAGACTCAAATATAATCTTGCCACCCAAAGTTTACCACTGTTAACATTTTGACAGGGTTCTTCCAATTTGTGTGTGTTTATCCTGTGTGTGCGTGCATGTGCATGTGTGCATATGTGTGTGTGCACATATATGCATGTGTACATGTGCATACCATCATTTTATTTTGGTGAATTAAAAAGTGAGGATCAGAACCTTATCCCAAGATCTTTCATCTGGAGCTCCACAACCTTGGGCAACTTTTATCTTTACCTGAGAAATCTTCCCAAACTAACAACTAACCTCTATCCCTAGAAACTTCCTCCATCATCCTGAGGGGTTTTTTTCTGGCCAAAGGATTTAATTTAAGTAGCTTTGGTAAAGAAACACTTCCACTCTTCCGATGCCTATAAAGCAAGGTATTATCATGCACAGAGGCTAGTTTATTTTTAATTTTTTTTAAGATTTATCCATTTATTTTAGAGGAAGAAAGAGTACTAGCAGGGGTAAGGGCAGAGAGAGGGAGACAAAGCAGACTCCCCACTGAGTGGGGAGCCCAACAAGGGGCTCAATCACAGGACCCTGAGATCATGACCTGAGCAGAAACCAAGAGTCGGATGCTTAACTGACTGGACGACTCAGGCCCCCTTCACAGAAGATAGTTTAAAAGAAACACATCAGTTGCCTCATCCATAAAATGCTCTATAAGATCAAAAGTGAAAATGAACTTTTGGGACTTCATCAAGATAAAAAGCTTCTGCACAGCAAAGGAAACAGTCAACAAAACAAAGAGGCAACCCACAGAATGGGAGAAGATATTTGCAAATGACAGTACAGAAAAAAGGCTGATATCCAGGATCTATAAAGAACTTCTCAAACTCAACACACACAAAACAGATAATCATATCAAAAAATGGGCAGAAGATATGAACAGACACTTCTCCAATGAAGACATACAAAGGGCTATCAGACACATGAAAAAATGTTCATCATCACTAGCCATCAGGGAGATTCAAATGAAAACCACATTGAGATACCACCTTACACCAGTTAGAATGGCCAAAATTAACAAGACAGGAAACAACGTGTGTTGGAGTGGATGTAGAGAAAGGGGAACCCTCTTACACTGTTGGTGGGAATGCAAGTTGGTACAATCACTTTGGAAAACAGTGTGGAGATTCCTTAGGAAATTAAAAATAGAACTTCCCTATGACCCTGCAATTGCACTACTGGGTATTTACCTCAAAGATACAGATTTAGTGAAAAGAAGAGCCATCTGTACCCCAATGTTCATAGTAACAATGGCCATGGTTGCCAAACTGTAGAAAGAACCAAGATGCCCTTCAACGGACGAATGGATAAAGAAGATGTGGTCCATATACACTATGGAGTATTATGCCTCCATCAGAAAGGATGAATACCCAACTTTTGTAGCAACATGGACGGGACTGGAAGAGATTATGCTGAGTGAAAGAAGTCAAGCAGAGAGAGTCAATTATCATATGGTTTCACTTATTTGTGGAGCATAAGAAATAACACAGAGGACACGGGGAGATGGAGAGGAGAAGGGAGTTGAGGGAAATTGGAGGAGGAGATGAACCATGAGAGACTGTGGACTCTGAAAAACAATCTGAGGGTTTAGAAGGGGTTGGGGTGGGAAGTTGGGCCACTCTGGTGGTGGGTATTGTGGAGGGCACGTATTGCATGGAGCACTGTGTGTGGTGCATAAACAATGAATTCTAGTACACTGAAAAGTAATTAAAAAAACAAAAAATTTAAAAAAAAAAGATTTCTTTCTGCCCACCTAAGAAGACAGAAACAGAGTTCAGAGTGCAGGACTCTGGAGTCCAAAAAGGCTGGGTCTCCATCCCAACTCTGTCATTACCTAGTTTGAACAAATTACTTTTGAACAAATTACTTCACCTCTCTGTGCCTCCATGTCCACAGCTGCAAGTGGGACTATTGGTCCACAATGCCTTATCTGAAATCCTTGGAGTCAGATGTGTTATGGAAATCAGGAAGCTTTGGAATTTACAAAGTAATGAAGTGGATATCAAGTGTAATTTGCAGCACCCACAGAGGGCATTACATCATCAACTGTATATTTGATAACATCCCCAGAAGGGTCTGGGACAGCACTCTGTAATCAGACACATTTATATTCCTGTAGCAGAACATGAGGCCATCTATACTAGGTATCAAGTAAAACCTATATGTCGCCACTTACTATTTCATGTCAGCCTTTTCCAAGTGAGTTCAAAAGTCTAGGCAAGTTTTACTGCCAATGAGTTTGGAAAAAATTTTTGTTTGGGACACTTTAGAAATTTTGTAATCATGGGTAAGAATTTGTAGCCCTTGAATAGCTCATAGCATTAGTGTAAATATAAAGAGATCTTACCTATCATGGGGCCCAGTGGAGATATAAGGACTCAAAAAATGTTACTACAGCAACAAGTTACTATCACCATTACTATTATTATTTCTTACTCAAAAACTCTCTCATATTTGCCCCCTTCTCTCCACTGCCACTCTCACTGGCATTAATTCTGATCTTCATCTTTTCTCACATGGACTCCTGTACCAGCTACCGACTCTGTCTCCCACCCTCCAATCTCTGCCTACACACTCATCCTCCCCTCCAAGCACAGGCTCATTCTAATGTGACCATACATCTCCCCTACATACTAGACTCACTGGTGTCCTGTCACTGACTCCAAGAAGTCTAAGTCATTTAGTGTGACCTACCACATCAATTCTTGCTCTGGTTCCTTTTACTACACCTGGTTGAGACTACACTGGAATCTGAGGTTCTTCTTACCCAATCCTCCTGCCTTCTTGCTCTCCTTTTGCAGGTATCAGTCTTACATGGTAACCTGGAAGCTCCTCCCATCTACTCTGTTCTCTTCCTCCTTTATTCTTTCCAGTTAGTTACCTAAAATGAAGCTTTTGCATGTCTAATTTTTGAAGGACAAAAACTGACATACACATAGTGAATATGGCCCACTGAGTCAGGTCCTGAGAACGTTAAATAAGGACAGGAATGGGATACTGAAATAATGGTTGTGAGAGTTCCCAAGACACTGCTGGCCTGGAGGCCAACAGTTCACAGCCCTTGGTACAGATCTGAACCTCCTGGGCTATCTTTTCAAAATGGGCATAGTCAGTACCCATCTCAGAACTACTAGAAATTCTGGTGGTTGGTCATAAAAATTATTTAAGTAATTTATTGGAGTGAAATTCCCATTACATAAAATTAACCATTCTAAAGAAAATAAGTCAGTGTCATTTAGTATCTTCACACTATTCACCTCTATCTAGTTTCCAAACATTTCTATCACTTATAAGTAAAATCCATTATCCGTTAAACATTTCTCCCTATTCCTCACTCCTCCCGTCCCTGACAATCACTAACCTGAACTTTACCTCTATGGACTTCTAAATTCTAAATATTTCATATTAATGGAATCATACAATATTTGTCATTTTCTATCTGGCTTCTTGCACTTAGCATCATGTCTTGGAGATTATCTATATTGTAGCATGTATCAAGACTTCATTCCTTCTTATGACGGAATGATATTCCATTCCAAAACTGGTTATCCATTCATCTGTTGATAGACATTAAGGCTGTTTCTGCCATATGACTACTGTACAGTTGTGAACAAGTGTGTAAATGTACTTCTTTGAGTGACTATTTCAATTTGGGGGGTATTACTTAAGAACAAAAATGCACGGTCTTTACAGTAATACAATGTTTAACTTTTTTAGGAATTGCCAAATTGTTTTCCTATACTGGATGAACCATTTTACATTCCTACCAACAATGCATAAGGGCTCCAATTTCTCCATATCTTCAATGTAGCCACTTTGGAAAACAGTATGGAGGTTCCTAAAAAATTAAAAATAGAACTACCTATAATCAGCAATTGTACTAACAGGTATTTATCCAAAGGATACAAAAACACTGATTCAAAGAGATACATGCACCCCGATGTTTACAGCAGTATTAACAACAGCCAAATTATAGAAAGAGCCCATATGTCCATTGACTGATGAATGCATAAAGAAGATGTGATACACACACACACACACACACACACACACACACACACAAACACACACAGAGGATTATTACTCAGCCACAAAAAATTAAATCTTTTTGCATTTGCAACAATGTGGACGCAACAATGTGGATGGAGCTAGAGTATATTTTGCTAAGCAAAATAAGTCAGTTAGAGAAATACCATTTGATTTCACTCGTGTGGAATTTAAGAAACAGAACAGATGAACATGGGGTGGGGGAGAGAAAGGCAACCATAAACAGACTCTTAACTATAGAGAACAAACTGAGGGCTGCTGGAGGGGAGGTGGGCAAGGCAATGAGTTAAACAGGTGATGGGTATTAAGGAGGGCGTTTGTTGTGATGAGCACTGGGTGTTGTATGGAAGTGATGGATCACTAAATTCTACTCCCGAAACCAATAGTACAATGTATGTTAACTAACTAGAATTTAAATAAATACTTGAAACTACAAAAAAAGTAATTTTTCTATATCCTCACTGAAATTTGTTATTATCCATTTTTAAAAAATTATAGCCATCTTAGTAGGTATGAAGTGGTACTTCATTGTAGCTTTGATTTACATTTCCTTAATTACTAATAAGCTTGAGCATACTTACATGCACTTCTTGGCCATTTGCATATAATCTTTGGAGAAATGTCCATTCAAGTCCATTGTAAATGTTAAAATTTGGTGGTTTATCTTTGTCGTTGAGTTGTAAAGAGTTCTTTATATATTCTAACCTTTATCAGATATATATTTGGCAAATATTTTCTCCTATTCTGCAGGTTTTTTCCACTTTTTTGTTAATGTCCTACGATAAACAAAAGTTTTTAATTTTGGTAAAATCTAATTTTTTAAGTTGATCAGATTTTTGGTGTCATATCTACAAATTCATTGCCAATGTCATGAAGATTTATCTTTACATTTTCTCAGAAGAGTTTTATGGTTTTAGCTCTTATAATTAGGTCTTTGATCCATTTTGAGTAAATTTTTGTATATGGTATGAGGTAAGGGTCCAACTTCATTCTTTTGCATATAAATATCCACTTGTCTTGGTACCATTTGTTTCCCCTATTGAAAAATCTTGGCACCTTTGTCAAAAATCAATTGGCCATAAATATATGGGTTTATATCTGGACTCTCAGTTCTGTTCCACTGATCTATATTCATCCTTGTGCCAGTACCACAGTTTTGATTACTGCAGCTTTGTAGTAAATTTTGAGATCAAGAAATTGTTTATCTTTTTAAAGATTTTTTTGCCTATTCAGAGGACTTTTCAGTTCCATGTGAATTTGAGAATCAGCTTTTCCATTTCTACCAAAAAAAAGAAAAATGACCATCGATAGGGTTGAGTTGAATATGTAGGTTACTGCGGAGAGGACTGACATCTTAACAATATTAAGTCTTCTAGTCCATAAACACAGGATGTTTTTCCATTTATTTCCATTTCTTTAATTTCTTTCAGAAATTTTAGTAGTTTTTCATGAAAAGTCTCATGCTTTTGGTTAAATTTATTCCTAGGCATTTTATTTTTTTGGATGCTACTATAAATGGAATTGTTTTCTTAATTTCCTCAGATTGTTTATTATTAGCATATAAAACAACTAATTTTCGTGTGTTTATCTTGTATGCTACAACTTTGCTGAGTTTTTCCATTAGCCCTATAATTTTTTTTGCGGGTTCCGTGGTATTATCTATACATAGATCATGTCATCTGCGAATAGAAATAATTTTATTTCTTCCTTTACAATTTTAATGCCTTTTACTTTTCTTTTTCTCATTTAATTGCTCTAGCTAGAACTTCCAGTACAATGTTGAATATCACTGACAAAAGTAGGTTGAATATCAGTGATAAAAGTAAGCATCCTTGCCTTGTTTCTGATTGTAAGGGGAAAACTTTTCGATCTTTCATCACTGAATGTAATGTTATTTGTGTGTTTATCATACTGAGTATCTCATATCTTCTTGTAAAGCACTGAAAACAACTGATGTAGGTTGGGAAGATGGTGATGGAGTAGGAGGACCCTAGGTTTTCCTCATCCCATGAATACCTTGGTAACTATCAAATCATCCTAAATACCCCCGAAATTGACCTGCAGTCTGGCAGAACAAACTCCACAACTAAAGGCATGGAAGAGACCATACAGAAGAGGGACTATATATTATCACAAGGGTTGGAGACAAGCTATGCCCCAAGCAAGCTAGAAAAAGGGCAAACCTTTAAAAGCAAACCCTGGAAACACGGTACATCAGAAACTTGGCAATGAATTAATGCAGTTTCTGAAACTGTAAATGAACTACACCTATTCTATTAGAAATAATCCAGGTTGCAGCTTCTGAAGGAAACTTATCCTCTCTAGCCATCATGAAATCTCTGTGAAGCTGATCAGAATCAGAAATTGGCAAGGATGATCTTTTTTCACTAGTTTCTTTGAAATCAGAGTTGACTGCATTTCCAGCCTACAATGATTGTACTTGGTTGAGACCATGCAACTGGATTCTAATCATTGGAATATGAGAGGAATGTATACTATTTTCATACCTAGCTCATGAAAACCTCCCTCTTGAGATCCAACATGTTCCTTTGCCCTTCTGGATAACTGGAATGGAAATAGATCCTAGGAACCTTGGACAACACATATTGCAGATAGCAGATAGAAGGAAGGGGGCTGAATCTTTGAATCAGTGATTGGAGAAAAAACATCTGACAATCAGGATCATCCAATTTGCAATTTATAAGAATAAGAAACAAACTCTATAAATGTTGGGTCATTAAAAAAAAAAGAAAAAAGAACAAAACTGATGTAGGAGCTCACTAACTATTTTTATTAAATTGGAAACAATAAGTGGTTTCCCCTATCTGCTGATATGTTTTGGCATATAGATGCTGAGTATAAAATGCAACGTAAACAAAAGCAAACAAAAATAAATAGGTGGTTCCCAACACACTGATTGTGACTATGGGAACCAGTATCATTATGTGAAGAAAAGAACATAGGTTTTGGTGTCAGGCCAACTGGGTTGGAATGCCAGCTCTGCTCTGATTCAGGTTGTGTGACATTGAGAGATTTGCATAACCTCTTTGAAATGGTTTTCTTTTCTGTAAAGTAAAGATGAAAACAACCTTGCAGGGTTCTATTATGATTTCATGTAAATGACTACATTCTGTCCCTAGAACATAACAGTTGCTGAACAAACACTAGCTAAGCCCATTCCTACCATATGCAGAGCCTAGGGCAACAGAACAACAAAAAAAAATTCCTAGTTGCCAAATATCTGCTTATTTGAAAATTGCAAATCAAAGTAAAAATAGTATTCCCTTCAACCTCTCGAATTAAAAAATTATTGAGCATTAATTCATGCCAGGTACAATGCTTTAAATTAAAATGTTAAAACTCTGTATAAGAATAAAGGAAAGCCAGGATATCTAAAATATTCCTTCTAATCTTCCAATTAAAAGACTCAATAAGACACACACAAAATGTAGAATTACTGGACAATAGCCAAAATCATCTTTAAAGATGAAACATCAGAGGCATTCATTTTGTAAACATTTATTCATCATCTACTATTTGAATAAAATAAGAACATCTGCTATTGTGATTACTATTTAATACATACTAGAAGCTCTACCTTATGAGTAGAAAGAGAAGATCAAATTAATATTATTTGCACATTTGCAGAAAGGCATTCCCTAGCCACCCTATTTAAAATTTCACACACTCCACATACCAAGACTTACTATCTCCCGTTTCTTCCTAATTTTCCTCCATAGCATTTGCTACCTTTTAACAAAGTATATACTTTACATAGTTTTTTTTATTCCATGTCTTTCCACTAAATGCTAGCACCACGAGTATTTCATTGTATGAATAAAACAATATATTCATCCATTCCTTACATGAAACATTAGGATTGTATCTCCATTTTCACCATCATAAGCAAATAATATTCATATATGTCTTCTTGTGCATGTGTGAGAGTTTCTCTATGATATACACAGTTGATTCTTATAACTTACAGTAGCTGTGTTCTATAAAGTCATTGCACAAGACTTTATCTAAAGAATTAGCAGATATTGAACCATTGCTCCTAGAGAAAATACAGAGTTAGGTCCGTGGAAGCCTCTGGTCACAACATTTTTGTTAAGTTATCAATAAATAACCTTGTTTAATGTTAGGTTCAGTTTTAAAATACCTTATTTAATATACACTGTTGATTAATTAGCCATTTACTCACAGCCAATAGCACTTATTATAACTCATACCTGAATGAAGTTTATCTAATGCATGCTTTTCTTTGTAAAGCACATCACATCTTTCTTGAATTTAGGAACACCAGACAGCACTTCAGCACTATACTTGGGGGACATTTTCAGCAGTGAAATCACCAACAAAAAGCACAAAAATGCAAAAGACATGGCACTAAATAGACCAAGAAATGGACACCTGTTTGCAGTATGAGAACTAAAACAAGAAGGCATCATCTTGTTCAACCTTAGCTGGGTCTGTGCCCATTGTGACTCAAATTTTTTTGCTCTTCTGCAAAAAATAGGTCCGCAAATGACTATGAAAACACAGTATTGAATACTGATTTGAGGGTTACGAATAAATTTTAGCAAATAGACAAATTTGCAAATATGGAATCTATGAGTAATGAGGACTCGCTAGAAGTAATATTCCTAGATATTAAAGCACAGCCATCTTTATATTTATTAGATGTTGGCACATTGTTGCACAAAACATGTCTACTTATTCATTTTTATCCTATTTAACTCCATCCAAGTGTCCCCACATTGTTTTTAACCCTCGGCATTTTTACTATTTTTAACTTCTGTCAATGCAAGGCACATAAAATGACATTTTGTGTTTGATTTTTTAAATTTGGATTTATCACAAAACTACAATGAGATATCACTTCACATCTGTCAGAATGGCTAAAATAAAAAACATAAGAAACAACCAGTATTGGAGAGGATGTGGTGAAGAAAGAACCCTCATGCACTGTTGGTGGGAATGCAAACTAGTACAGTTACTACAGAAAACAGTATGGAGGTTCCTCAGAATATTAAAAATAGAATTACCATATGATCTAGTAATTGTACTACTGGGTATTTACCCAAAGAATATAAAAACACTAATTCAAAAAGATATATGTACCCCTATGTTTATTGCAGCATTAATTACAATAGCCAAATTATGGAAGTAGCCCATGTCCAGTGATAGATGAATGGATGAATGGATATATATATATATATATACACATATGCACCACTTTTATATATATATATATATATATATATATATATATACACAATGGAATATAACTCAGCCATAAAAAGAATGAAGTCTTGCCATTTGCAGCAACATGGTTGGACCTAGGGAGTATAACACTAAGTGAAATAAGTCAGTCAGAGAAAGATAAATACCATATGATTTCACCCATATGTGGATTTTAAGAAACAAATAAACAAACAAAAACAAAGGAAAAATAGACAAATCAAAAAACAGACTCTTAACTACAGAGAACAAACAGATGGTTACCAGAGGGGACGGAGGGTGGGGAGATGGCTTAAATAGGTGATGGGGATTAAGAGTACACTTATTTTGATGAAAACTGAATAATGTATAGAATTATTCATCACTATATTGTACACCTGAAACTAATATAACACTGTATGTTAATTATACCAAAATTAAAATAAAACAATAAAAAATAATTTGGATTTATCAGATTATTAGTAAGATTGAGAATATCTTTTATGTTTGGTCCTTTATGAATTTCCTGTTAATGCTCTTTGTCCACTTTTTTTTTTTAAGATTTTATTTATTTATTTGACAGACAGAGATCACAAGTAGGCAGAGAGACAGGCAGAGAGAGAGGAAGGAAAGAAGACTCTCTGCTCAGCAGAGAGCCCGATGCGGGGCTCGATTCCAGGACCCTGGGATCATGACCCGAGCCGAAGGCAGAGGCTGAACCCACTGAGCCACCCAGGTGCCCCGCTCTTTGCCCACTTTTCTATTTGTTGACTGGTTTGTCTTGGCTCTCCTTAGACATCTATCTCAACTATAAGTTTTATGATAAATTTCCCCAGTTTAATGGAATATATGTTGGGAAACTGGAACTGCATCAACTTTATAGGTTAATTTGAAGATAATTAACCTTATTAAAAGATCTATTACTATCTTCTTTTATGTATTTCAGAGATGGTTTGTGATTTTCTCTACATGAACATTGAACCTTTGAAGATTATATTTATTTTTAGGCATTATGAAGTTTTTATATTATTATAATTTATATCTTTACCCATAACATTTTCTAATTGATTACTGTAGGTAGCGGGCCTGCTATGGAAATTTATTCCCAGTGCTATTGAGATATAATTGACATAAACATTGTTTTAATTTAAGGTATGCAACATAATACTTTGATACATAGATATAAATATTGTAAAATGATAACCACAATAAGTTTAGTTAAAATTACCACACACAGTTACAAATTCTTTTCTTGTGATGAGAGTTTTTAAGATCCATTCTCTTAGCACCATCCAAATATACCATGCAATATTGTTAACTAGAGTCATCATGCTATATGTTATATGCCCAGAACTTACTTATCTTACAACTGGAAGTCTGTACCTTTTGACCATTTTCCCCACCCCCACACCCTGCCTCTGGCAACCACTAATCTGTTCTCTGTTTCTAGGAGTTTGGGTTTGTTAAGATTCAATATACATGTAATAATAGAATATGATTCAGCCATAATAAAAAAGAAGGAAATATGTATTTGTGACAGAATGGATGGACCTTGAGGACATTATACCTAATGAAAATATAAAGTAAAAAATATATATACATATATATCATTTTCTTCATCCTTTCATTTGTTGATAGACACTTTGGTCATCTCCAAATGTCTTGGCTATTATAAATAATGCTGCAATGAACATAGGGATCCAGATACCTCTTCAACATAGTGATTTCATTTTCTTTGGATATACACCCAGAAGTGAAATTGCTGAATCATATGGTAGTTCTATTATTTCAGTTTTTGAGGAACCCTCATACTGTTTTCAAAGTGGCTGCACCAATTTACATTACCACCCTACTGAAATTTTTACGTGGTGTTTTCTCTGGAAACACTACTTCTCATTAGCTTTAATTATTTTCTATAGATTCTGTTGAGGTTTTTGCATACACATGTGGCAGAAATTATTAACTATAGTCCAGCATCCATTCACCGTATTTTCATTTTGGTAAAAAACCTACTTCCCAACACCCATACCAGTTTTAGAAGAGCACATGGCTACCCACTAGAAATTGTGTATCTTACTCTCCCTTGTAATCATGTGGTTAATTTCTGGGGTTCTGTGGAGGTTTTTGGGGGGGCGGAGGATTATTCTTTTTTCAAGTGGTAAGGGCTAGGATTTCCAGGACACGGTGAAATAGGTAGTAGTGAAAGTGGGCATCCTGTCTCGTATGATTTAATGGAATTATCCTAAACTTTTATCAATATGAAAATTGCCATAGCTTTTAGATAGGTATAGTTGACTATGTTACATAATTTCCTTTTACTTTATAGGTAAAGGGATTTTTGTTGTATTTTTTTATCATAAATGTTACATCATATCTAAAGCTTTTCCTTAATTGTACTGGACATAAGTTCTTTTGTATGCCTTTTATGTTTTCCTCAGCTGCCTCCTTCTTTTCTCTCTTGGTTGGCATTCCAACCTGTTGACTCTCCTTTCTGCCTCCGGATTTGGATGAAATGCCACAAAACAGGGTTTAGGATCTGGCTTCTTTAGCAGCTGCTCTGTTGCCCAGTATATGGGAGTGTTAGGTCTCTGTAGGAAGAAAGTTGACCAATGGGAAACAAGAGTCAGGAGGAAACCAGACTGATAAATGTCCCCTCCTTTTGCTCCTCTCTGACTGCTCCATGGTATACTTCCCTCTTGCAAACCTGTTGGAAAAGTTCCCATGAGCTGAGGAAATATGCCTTGATGACTTTGCAAGGTGTTTGGAAACTGTGGCCAGTATAGAAAAACAATGGCTTCACATCTTTCCTTGCCTAACATTACCTATCTTCCTCACTGTCACTGGTGAAACTTGTACCTCCTGAAGTGTCAGCCTTGTAATCTGTACCCTAGGCTCTGCTTTCCAGCAGATCTAGCCTAGGGTACTCAGGCAAAAACACACTGCATATATTGAGTAATGTTAACATTTCTTTCTCTTAATTTCCTTCAGATATGAATGTGGTGAAATATTGATATAAAAATTGATACAGATCCATCCTTTACTCTCAAAATAAATTATTCTTGGTTATGATGTACTTTAAAAATACTGGATTTTATATGCTAGTATTTTATTAGGAATTACTCATTTATGATCCTAATTGAGATTAGTCTATTATTTTACTGTCTGTATCTAATTTTAGTCTCAAAGTAATATTTACCTATAAAACAGGTTTGGTAATTTTTTTTCTTTTTGTGTTCTCTGAATTATGCATAAAGTGGAGATTACCAGTTTGTTGAGGTTTGATGAAACTTGTGTTCAATTTTTACTGGCTTGATGTAGTTCTTAGAGTTGAGAGATATAGGATTGATGGGGCATATTTTTCATCACCAAGACTACTTGTTTAGTGGATATTGGCTCACTGAGAATTTCTATGTCTCTATCAGTCAATAGAATCTTAAGTATTAAAATGGTTTGCATAAAAAATGTAATTTGAAATTTCTGGAACAGCAAAGCACTCTTATGCCCTATGATCCAGTAAAATTCCACTTTTATGTAGTTCTTTTGCTGAAATTATCATAAATGTACATAAAATCTATAATTAGGGATGGGAGTTCAATATAGCATTTATTATTACCAATAACTTTGGAAACAATACAAATGTCAAAAAAATTGAGAATGCTTTAAATAATATGTTAAATCCACCTAATCGAATACCATATAGCTAGTAAGTTAGATTCCTGAAGAGCATTTAGAGATTAGGAAAAAACACTTTGAACTGGCAAGTGAGGAAAAAGCTGTATGTTCTATCATTTAATTTTGTTTGCAAACTGTGAGAGAGAAAGGGAGAGAGAGAGAGAAAGAGAATAAAAGATTAGTAGGCTATATCCCAAAGTTTAACCTTGTTGTGTATAGTCTTCATTAAAATTTTAAATATTTTATTATTTTATTTTATTTTTATATATTTTATATATTATGTATATTTATATATTTTCATAAAATTTTATATATTTTATCATGACCATGATCACACTTTTGTCATCAGGAAGAAAACATGTTATAAAATATTTTTAAAAGTCACTCCTGCTTCCTAGTTGCACTGATGCAGGATGGGGTGTTCGATCATCCTGCATGTGAGGCATTCTCTTCCTAGCTCCATGCCATGTCCTACTTAGACTGAGTTGGGATGCAACATCACCCCACAACGGAACTCAGTGAGAAATTGCTGACATCTATAACAGCTATCAGAGCACGTACCCACTAGAGCCTCACCCTTGTCAGAGTACATCTAGGTCATCCTCAAAACTAAAAAAAAATGCAATCCGTACCAAGGAAAAATAATGTCTCCATGCCTGTCAGCCTGATCCTGCACAAGTAGAACAGCTTCTTGAAGTGAGTCATGGAGATTTTGAAAAAGACAAGTTTCCATAGTGTACACTAGCTCTCCCGGTGTTCCATTCAGCACCTAGAAACGTCGAAGGAGACCCTTATTCTCAAACAAGCTGAAGAATGACACCCACAGAGCTTTTGGTTATCAGCATTGTTATCAAAATGCTGAAAAAGAAATCAGCTGACCTGAAGGGTGTGCGGATGTAGCGAAGCGGAAAAGATGTGTATTCCAGACCACTTTTAATTCAAATTCAAGGCTTTCATTGAGGAAACAAAACCTGTATCAGGGAAGGAATCTGCCCCAGGTGAGAAAATTCTTTCTAATCTCAGGCCTTCCAGCTCCCTCACTTAGTCACTCATGAGATATTTGTTAGGGTCCTGCTAACTGTGGGAGGTCACTGCAGAGGATCAAAGATTTGTTGCGCACAGTCCCTGTCTTCAAGATTATTCTAGAAGGAGAGATCCGAAATTAAATGATTCTACTGCATCTTCGTGCCAGGAGGTAGAGGAAGCAGAGAAGAGCTGGAAATGAAGTTAGGTGGAAAAACTGCAAAGCCAGAGGGCTGCAAACTTTATCCTATCCACGTGGATGTGGAAGGTTCTAAATACCACAGTTTTGGATGGAGGGGGAAAGATGTGAGCTAAAGGCAATACTTGTTGAAGACTGAGACAAAGAAAGCCTTGGAATCTGATAGAGAACAACACGGATGTGATAAACAAATATTGGGATTCAAAGACAAAACATATGATGTCTCAGAGCATGAGACTCACTGGCAGAGTCCTGACAGTGTGATTTAGTAAGAATGAGAACAGGTAACCTTACAGAATGACTTCTGGATTCCAGATAATCTATGAAGATTTTGAAATGCTTTACTTCATGTAATCCTCACTGCAAGTCTATGAGGCAGGTACAGATGAACAATAAGTAACTGAGACCAAGTGATTTTCCCCAATTCTTGCCCTTAGTAATGGAGCCAGTATTTGAATACTGGCAGACTGACTCTAGAAATCCATTTCCAACCACTACACCAGTGGTTCTCAGTGCAGTCCTTGGACCAGATGCAGCAGCATCACATGGGAACTTGCCAGAAATGCAAATTTCTAGGTCCCCTTCTCTAATCATCTAATCCTCCTCTGTTCCAGACTCTTTGCAATCTGAGATTTGGAGTGAAATTCCCACTCTCCTACAGACTAGCTGTGTGACCTTCTGCAACCTATGTACTTTTCTAAGCTTCAGTTCTCCCATCTTTAAATTGGTGTTAGTAATAAGTATTTCTACATTCTCCAATTCTGGAGAGTTTTACAATGAATAAAGTGAGATAAACGCAAGCAAAGTGTTTACAGCAGTGAAGTCTCCATAAATGACACCTGCAGGCCAATTTCCTGGCTGCAAACTAGCCACAGGCTGTGAATCAGGCAAGAGTCCTCTAACCAAAACCAAAAGACCAATAAATTAGAAAAGAAGATTGGAGAGACTGGGAGTAATGAGCACAGAGGTCCAGAGGAACTGGCCATTACTGGGCAGTGATAACATAAAAAAACATTGAATAATAGGGGAAAAACCCAATGAAATATTGCAAGATCTAAGCAGCCAGGGGACTAGAAGGGCAGGAGAGGAAGGACAGGCTGTTTCTAATCAAAACCCATGAGACAAAAATCACAAACTCAGTCACTGTTCTTTCAGAACAAATTATCAATCTCTGAGACCGAAATACCTGAGCCAAGCAGACTCTTAGAGGTAGCACCAAGGCACAGACACAAGCTTCCTGGACACTCATCCCAAGACCACTGTGTAACTGTTGAACACACCATCGGACTATAGGAAGGTGAAATTGAAACACCTAATTAAAAAAAAAAAAAATCTCCCCCACTCAGTCTAACTTACTTCTGTAACTGCCTTTAACACTGAAGCATGATGGTGTCCCTCTGAAAAATAACAGAAGCTCATGAAGAATGTTTTCTATTCCCAGGTGCAATTTAGGGTGATCTCATTTGCTCCCCTTTACCTCACACCTCCATCCACTCACCTGCACAGCCACCTAAATTACACCCTCATATAGTGTCCTGAATTACATGACAGTGACCTATGAATTTAAATGCCTAACAGAACCTTCTTCTTTTGAATGACTAACCCCATTATTTTAAGAAACATATCTTCTGAATACTAAAGTCCAATAGCAAATTCAAGCAATATGTCATAGTATGTGCTTCTAAAGATTCGGGTCATTAAGATGACTCAAAAACAGCCTTGAAAAGAAAACAATTGTGAGCCTGACGATTCACTGTGTGAGGCATATGAGAGAGACACAAAGAGAGAGAGAGATGTTCACGCTGAATAGCATAAGATATAATCATATTACTTCAGAAACCCTTATGGCTTTGAAAATGCTGATAATATCTTCTGACAGTGTTTATTTTCATGTGATATTTGATTTGCCTTCCAACCTAGAGCTGATATCAAACTGTTGAGTCTCATTACCATAATTTATATCAGAACAAGCAACATAGCTTATATCTAGTCAAAACTTTAGGGATGGATAAGACAACCTCAGGAAGATGCCACAGGAAACGGGTCCAGAACTGTTCAAGGTACTGCTCTAAGGCCACAGAGGTAGCTAGTTAGCAAGCAGAACTAGGACTAAAATCTTGATCACCTAAATCTTTGTCCAGGTTACTTTCTTCCACTCTTTTGTAGAGAGAGAATAACAACACAAAAACCTCTTAAGAATAACTATGACTCAGGGTGCCTGGGTGGCTCAGTCGTTAAATTCTGTCTTTGGCTCAGGTCATGTTCCAAGGGTCCTGGATCTGAGCCCCACATGGAGCTCCCTGCTCGGCAGGAAGCCTGCTTCTCCCTCTCCCACTCTCCCTGCTTATGTTCCCTTTCTTGCTGTGTCTCTCTGTCAAATAAATAAATAAAATCTTAAAAAAGAAAAAAGAAGAAGAAGAAGAACTATGCCTCATAGACTGATTTCTTTTTTTTCTTAAGCAATCATGTCAGAGTGTTGTATTAGAATTTAAACTTCCTTGCTTCCTAAAAGATTGAGTTTCAGTATACTGTTCTGTGACCCAAGACCAGTATCTTAATCATTCTGAGCCTCAGCTTTATCACTGGTTAAACAATGGGAATTCCAGTTAACTCTCAGTATTGCTCTGAGGAACAAACCTGTGTGGTACAGCCTGATACAAGAACCCACCCAAAGAAGTACTCGGCAAATATGCATTATCCCAAGGCCAAAGGAAATGGAAACAGGCTACTTACACAGTGAGTATGCTAAAGTATAGCCTTTTCAAAGACACAGCAGAAAGAAAACTGCCATTAAAATATGCATTTGATATACTAACCCATTAAAAGCAAACAGGCCATGTTTCTCCAAAAGTATTCTCCTCTTTCCCTGTTGCCTATTTCTGATCTCAAGACCCAGACCTAGAAGACTGAAGACAGAATATGTAGAATCAAAAGGGGATTATGGTCCCTTATTACTATCCTTAAACCATGCCCTTAAAGAAAGACCAGAAAGTCAAAGAGTAGAGGCCATAGGAACACCACCACCAAGAATCATACAAACTAGATATCACAAAGCAACTTCCATTTCACTCTCGCTCTCTCCCTTCTGCCTGTGGAGACCCAGGTCTGCCACTGTATACACTTCACCAAGTCCTGCCCATTCCACTTCCAAAATGTTTTTCATTCATTAACTTATCTCCATTCAACTGGCCAAATCTAGATGTCTCATTCATTCATCATTCATTCACCCAGCAAATTCACCTTCTACATTCTAGACTTTGTAAGGAGTATTCATTGAAGAATATCCTTGGCCCCTGGGGATATCCTCACTTTGATTACTACCTAACAGGTCTCCTAGCTTCCTTTCTTTTTTCTTTTTCTTTTTTTTTTTTAAGTTTGTTTGTTCGTTTAATCTCTACACCCAATGTGGGGCTTGAACTCATGACCCCAAGATCAATAGTCAGATGCCAGCCAGGCACCTCATTTCTTATCACTATAATCCATCCTGTATGGAAGGCCATTATCATCTTCCTAACCACCCCCTCAAAAGCACTGGATTTCTTGAACGTCTCAGAATTCCATGCATATACAAATGTCCATGCCTTTGCTGTCCCCTTTGATTAGACTCCCCTTTTAATCTGGCAAATTCCTTGTGACTTATGAATATGAATATAAATATATTCTTATATATTCCTCCACTTCCTGGCTCACACTTCTCAAAACCTTTGGAATTTTCCTAGCCTTGAGAGTGATAAGCATGTCTTTTTTATGTTAATGAAGTGACTTTCTGAAACCACCTAAGGATGGGGACTGGTTGCCAGTAGAGACAACCATGTGATTAGAGGGTTGAAACTTTCATTCCTACCCCTTGACCTGGGGGAGGGGACAGGGGCTGGAGATGGAGTTGATCACCAATGGTCAGCAATTTAATCAATTATGCCTATGTAATGAAGCCTTCATAAAGTCCAAAGGGACAGGGTTAGGAGAGCTTCCAGGATGGTGAACAGACGGAGATCTGGGGAAGAGTGACATGCCTGGGTAGGGCATGGAATCTCTGTCCCATTCACCATACCTTGCCTTATACATCTCCTTCATTTAGCTGTTCCTGAGTTATATCATTTTATAATAAACTGGTGATCTCTTAAGTAAAATGTTTCTCTGAGTTCTGTGAGCCACTTTAGCGAATTAATCAAACTCAAGGAAGGAGAAGGTCACAAAGGACCCCTGATTTATTTCATCAGGAATACAGATAATAACCTGGGCTTTCAACTGGGTGTCTGAGGTGGGAGAAGAGGCAGTCTTCTGGGACTGAGCCCCAACCTGTGCAATCTGATGCTGTCTCCTGGTAGATAGTGTCAGAGTTGAGTTGAATTCTCAGACATCCTGCCTGAGAATGGCTTGTTGCTGTGGAGAGGAAGCCTGCCCTTTCCCCTAACCCCACACAAACACATGTTAGAATTGAGTCCTCAAACACCCTTTACTTCTGATCAGTGTTCAAGGCCCTGCCTTTTTTCTTAGCTCCCACAGCAAGTTGCTCATGCTTCCATAATGACTATTCTCAAAGTGCATTATGGGTGGTTGTTTCCTTCTGTTCGATCCATTAGACCAAGGTCTTCCCAAGATCAGAATTTTCCCTTTAATTTCTTTTTCCCTAGTATCCACCCAATAAGGGCTTGGTGCTTAACAAGTGCTCAGTCAAGGGTGAATGATGAGACATCTTTCTCTTTCCCTTTGAATTTGTTACATGTTTCAACAGCCACTCTGAGGGCCAACTCTGACAGTTATTATCAGTGCACTGCTTTATTTTCATTCAGTGTTTGATCTTCTCCTAGTTCCTCCGGGCCCAATTCTCGTGCTATGAACAACAACAAAAAAATGTGCTCAGATGCCCCAAAGCAAAATACAGACCATCCTTTTGAGTGATAGCCACACAAAAAAGACTACGTATTATAGTCATATGTCAAAGCAAATGGATGGAGTCTTAAGCAAATGGATGAGTTTCTGGTGAGGAATGCATGTGTGGAGCCCCTAAAACTAAAAGAATTTACAAATGTGTAAATATATTTTCCTAGGAGAGAGAATAGCTTCCAGCAGATACTCAAAAAAGTCCCTGATTCAAAAAAATTTAAGAACCATTTTCTAAACTCTGCTTAGAACAACGTACATTCATACCTGAACAAGTTCTAAGACTTTGCTATTTGTATATAAAAGGAACACTTATTCTTTTATAAAATGCCCTGTTCAAGCTTCAAGAGATGCAGTATGTATTAATTTACAACTGGGCTCTTTTTAAGTGTCCATAGCCTTTTTTAAAGGATGTCTCTTTTTCCTGTAGTATAATGAACTCTGCAAGGATAGTGGAGGTTCTGCCTTGATTTTTTTTCTTTTTCCTTGCAGACCAAGAACAGTGCTCTGAACACACGCCTCTGTAACTTGAAAACATAACTCTAAAAGGGAGCACAGTGCCTTATTATGATGAAAGTGGCCCCAAAATACAAATAGAACTATTAAATTTTCCCCACTTCCCTTTGTCCTTTCTAGTTCTTAAATAATATGAATATGCATGAAAAGCATCATGTCAAAACAACAACAACAACAACAACAAAAAAAAAACATGACCTTTGGAAACAGATCTAAGGACCTGGGTCCCAGGCTCTCCTCTCCCACTACTAGCCAGGACCATGGGCAAGTTGTTTGACTTCCATAAGCCTGTTTTCTATTTATAAAATAAAATTTTGTTAGAATTCAGTGAGACATGCCTAAGAAAGTATCTGATTCATAACAGACACTGATGGACATAAATGTTGCTGATCACCAAGGGTTTCTGATTCTTCCTTTTTTCCCAGGCACACCTCCCTGCCCTCTTCAAGTTGAGTGGAGTCACATGACTTCCTTTGGTCAATGAAATGGGAATGGAAGTTACCTGTTGCACTCTGAACAAAGTTTTAAGAATCAGTGTGTGAGGGGCACCGGGTGGCTCAGCGGGTTAAGCCTCTGCCTTTGGCTCAGGTCATGATCTCAGGGTCCTGGAATCAAGCCCCGCATCGGGCTCTCTGCTCAGTGGGGAGCCTGCTTCCCTGCCCCACCCCCCGCCCACCTCTCTGACTACTTGTGATCTCTCTCTGTCAAATAAATAAATAAAATCTTAAAAAAAAAAAAAAAAAAAGATCAGTGTGTGAGCTGCCAGTTCCCTTTCCAATGCCCTGGAGATGGTAAAAGCACAAATTGAGATGATACCTTAGTTATCGTATGTCCCTGAGTAACAACATACCTTTATACCTGAACAAGTTCTAAGATTTTGCTATTTGTATATAAAAGAAATCCTTATTCTTTTATAAAATACCTTGTTCAAGCTCCAAGACATGCAGCATGCATTAATTTACAAGTGGGATCTTTAAGTGTCCATAAACAATTTTTTAAAGGGTATCTCTTTTTCTAAGACTCCATAGCTTAGATAAATATTCAGTTATAAATGTTTAAGTTCCTAGGTAGCACTTTCCAATATTAGGTGATCATTAAGTGCTGTTGAGTGAGTGAATAGAGAGAAGGAAGGAATATTTGACATATAGCTCTAAAACATAGTCTTTTTTCCTGTGGCTGTCATTCAGAAGGATGGTCTATATTTTGCTCTGGGGCATCTGAGCATATTTTTGTTGTTGTTGTTCATAGCATGAATACAAGCACACACCAATCTCACTTGCACCTATAGTATGAGCAAGAAATAAACTTCTCTTGTATAAAGTCACTGAGAGTTGGGCTGTGTTACAGTGGCATGATCCAGTATATTCTGGCCAATATTGTGCTTCATAAATACTAGTTCTTTTTCCTGATTTTCATTAGCTGCACATTTCCCTGTTGCATTTTGTTCTTAGAAACTAGTCTAGAAGGAGTCCAAAATGGCAGAGGAGTAGGAGACCTTAGTTTTGTCTGGCCCCAGGAATTCAGCTAGATAGCTATTAAATTAATCTGAACACCTGTGAACTCAACCGGAGATGTAAGAAAAGAGTAGCTGCCACTCTACAAATAGAAAAGCGGCCGCTTTCTGCAAGAAAAACAGGACAGAAAAACTCACCTTAAAAAAAGAGAAGAAGAGGCAGTACTGACTGCCGGGGACCTAATCAGTATGGATATAAGTAAGAAGTCAGAACTAGAGTTAGGAATAACAATTACAAAGATAGTAGTTGGGCTTGAAAAAAGCACAGAAGACACTAAAGAATCCCTTTCTGGAGAAATAAATAAACTAAAATCTAATCAAGTAGAAATCAAAAAGGTTATTAATAATATGCAGTAAAAAATGGAGGCTCTAACTTTAGGATAAATGAGACAGAAGAGAGAATTGGTGATACAGAAAACAAAATGTGTAATTTTGAGAAAAATTAGTTCTGAGAAAGAGATGAGCAACTACTGGATCATGAAGGGAGAATTCAAGAGATAAACGATACCAAAAAAGCAAAACAATATTAGAATAATTGGGATCCCATAAGAAGAAAGAGAGAGGGGGGGCAGAAAGTATATTGGAGGAAACTGTGGTGGAGAACATCCCTAATCTGGGGAAGGAAACAAGCATCAAAATTCAGGAGGCAGAAACCATCCCCTATTAATAAAAATAGGTCAACACCTCGACATACAATAGTGAAAGTTGCAAATCTCAGAGACAAAGAGAAAATCCTGAAAGCAGCTCAGGACAAGAGGTCCATAACCTACAACGGTGGAAGCATAAGATTGCCAGCAGATCTATCCACAGAGACCTGGCAGGCCAGAAAGGACTGGCATGATATATTCAGAGTGCTAAGTGAGAAAATATGCAGTCAAGAATACTTTAGCCAGCAAGGATGTCATTCAAAATAGAAGGAGAGATAAAAAGCTTCCAGGACAAACAGAAACTAAAAGAATCTGGAATCACAAGCCAGCCCTACAAAAAATATTAAAGGGGATCCTTTAAGTGAAGAGAGAGCCCAAAAGTAACATAGACCAGAAAAGAAAAGAGACAATATACAGTTAACAGTCATTTTACAAGTAATACAATGGCATTAAGTACATATCTTTCAATAGTTACTCTGAATGTAAATGGGCTAAATGCCCCCAACAAAAGACACACGGTATCAGATTGGATAAAAAAGCAAGACCCATTGATATACTGGCTGTGAGAGACTCATTTTATACCCAAAGACACATTTGGATTGAAAGTGAGGGGGTGGAAAACCACTTATCATGCTAATAGATATCAAAAAGAAAGCTGGGGTGTTAAGCCTTATATCAGACAAATTATATTTTAAGCAAAAGACTGTAATAAAAGATAAGAAGGGACACTCTAGTATAACTAAAGGGTCTATCCAACAAGAAGATCTAATAACATGGGAGCAGCCAATTATATAAACCAATTGATAACCAAATTAAAGAAAAACATTCATAATAATACAATAATGGTAGGAGATTTTAACACCCCACACATTGCAATGGACAGATCATCTAAGCAGAAGATCAACAAGGAAACAAGAGCTTTGAATGACACACTGGATTAGATGGGATGTCACAGATATATTCAGAGCATTCCATCCTAAAGCAACAGAATACACATTCTTCTTGAGTGCACATGGAACATTCTTCAGAATAGATCATATATGGGGTCACAAATCAGGTCTCAATCAGTACCAACAGATTGGGATCATTCCCTGCATAGTTTCAGACAACAATGCTTTGAACTTGAACTCAAACACAAGAGGAACGTTGGAAAGAACTCAAATACATGGAGGCTAAGGATCATCCTATTACAGAATGAATGGGTCAACCTGGAAACTAAAGAAGAATTGAAAAAATTCATGGAAACAAATGAAATTGAAACACAATTGTCCAAAACCTTTGGGATGTAGCAAAGGTGGTCCTAAAAGGGAAGTATATAGTAATATAAGCCTTTCTCAAGAAATAAGA
This sequence comes from Mellivora capensis, assembly GCA_004024625.1. Lineage (NCBI taxonomy): Eukaryota > Metazoa > Chordata > Mammalia > Carnivora > Mustelidae > Mellivora > Mellivora capensis. The sequence continues at coordinate 167,741 of PISX010001468.1, read as the reverse complement.
AAGGTCTCAAATATACAACCTAAACTTACACCTAAAGGAGTTGGAGAAAGAACAGGAAATAAAACCTAAACCCAGCAGGAGAAGAGAAATAATAAATATTAGAGCAGAAATCAATGAAATAGAAACCGAAAGAACAGTAACACAGATCAACAAAAATAGGAGCTGGTTCTTTGAAAGAATTAAAATAAAATTGATAAACCCCTGACCAGACTTATCAAAAAGAAAAGAGAAAGGACTCCCCCAAAAAAATTGTAAGTGAAAGAGGAGAGATCACAACCAACACTGAAGAAATACAAAAAGTTATAAGAACATATTATGAGTAACTATATGCCAACAAATTATGCAGTCTGAAGGAAATGGATGCATTCTTAGAAATGTTTAAAAAAACCAAAACTAAAACAGGAAAAAATAGAAAACCTGAACAAACCCATAATCAGCAAGGAAATTGAAGCAATAATCAAAAATCTCCCAACAAGCAAGAGTCCAGTGCTGGATGACTTCCCAGGGAATTCTACCAATCAGTTAAAGAAGAACTAATACCTGTTCTTCTGAAGCCATTTCAAAAAATAGAAATGGAAAGAAAACTTCCAAACTCTTTTTATGAGATCAGCATTACCTTGATTCCAAAACCAGAAAAAGATCCTATCAAAAAGGAGAATTACAGACCAATATCCCCGATGAACATGGATGCAAAAATTCACACCAATAGGAGCCAACAAGATATTAAAAGGATTATTCACCATGACCAAGTGGAATTGATTCCTGGGCTGCCAGGGTGGTTCAACATCACAAATCAGTCAATGTTATACACTACATAAATAAAACAAAGGACAAGAACCACATAATCCTCTCAACAGATGCAAAAAAAGCATTTGACAACATATAGCATTCTTTCTTGTTTAAAACTCTTCACAGTGTAGGGATAGAGGGAACATACCTCAGTATCATAAAACCCATATATAAAAAGCCCACAGTGAATATCATTCTTGGTGGGGTAAAAGTAAGAGCTTTTCCCCTTAGGTCAGGAACATGGCACGGATGTCCACTATAACCAGTGTTATTCAACACAGTACTAGAAGTCCTAGCCTCAGCAATCAGACAACAAATAGAAATAAAAGGCATCTGAATCAGCAAAGAAGAAGTCAAACCCTCACTCTTCACAGATGACATGATACTCTATGTGGAAAACCCAAAGGATTCCATCCCCAAATTGCTAGAACTCATACAGGAATTTAGCAAAGTGGAAGGTTATAAAATCAATGCACGGAGCACCTGGGTGGCTCAGTTGGTTAAGCGTCTCCCTTCAGCTCAGGTCATGATCCCAGGGTCCTGGGATTGAGTCCCACATCTGGCTCCCTGCTCAATGACAAGTTGGCTTCTCTCTCTGCCTCTACCTCCCACTCACGTGTGTGCTCCCTCTCCCTCTGTCTCTCTTTCTCTCTCTCTCAAAAATAAATAAATCAATAAAATCTTTTAAAAAATAAAATCAACACAAAGAAATCGGTTTCATTTCCATACACTAACAATGAGACAGAAGAAAGAGAAATTAAGGAACCAATCCCATCTACAATTGCACTAAAAACCATAAGATACCTAGGAATAAACCTAATCAAAGAGGCAAACGATCTGTTCTCAGAAAACTATAGAACACTCATGAGAGAAATTGAGAAAGACAAAAAGAAATTAAAAACATTCCATGCTCATAGACTGAAAGAACAAATATTGTTAACATGTCTATGCTACGTAGAGCAATCTATACATTCAAAGCAGTCCCTATCAAAACACCATCAACTTTTTTCACAGAACTGGAATAATCCTAAAATTTGTATGGAACCAGAAAAGACCCTGAATAGCTGGAGGAATGTTAAAACAGAAAACCAAAGCTGGTGGCATCACAATTCTAGACTTCAAGCTCATTACAAAGCTGTAATCATCAAGACAGTGTGGCACAAAAACAGACACATAAATCAATGAACAGAATAGAGAACCCAGAAATGGACCCTCAACCCCATGATCAAATAATCTCCAACAAAGCAGGAAAGAATATCCAAAGAAAAAAATACAGTCTCCAACAAATGGTGTTGGGAAAATTGGACATCCACATGCAGAATGATGAAACTGGACCATATTCTTACACCATACACAAAAATAGACGCCACATGGAGACAGGAATGTGAGACAGGAATCCATCAAAATCCCCAGTGAGAACATAGGCAGCAATCTCTTCCACCTCAGCATTGGCAACTTCTTGCTAGATACATCACCAAAGGCAAGGGAAACAAAGACAAAAAAGAACTATTGGGACTTCATCAAGATCAAAAGATTTTGCACAGCAAAGGAAACAGTCAACAAAACCAAAAGGCAACTGACAGAATGGGAAAAAATATTTGCAAATGTCCGTCAGATAAAGGGCTAGCATTCGAAATCTATAAAGAACTTACCAAACTCAATACCCAAAGAACAAATAATCCAATCAAGAAGTGGGCAGAGGACATGAACAGACATTTCTCCAAAGAAGACATATAAATGTCCAACAGACACATGAAAAAATCCTCACCATCACTCAGCATCATGGAAATACAAATCAAAACTATAATGAGATACCACCTCACACTGGTCAGAATGGCTAAAATCAACATGTCAGGAAACAACAGATGTTGGTGAGAATGTGGACAATCTCCACTATAACTTTGTTTCACTGTTGGTGGGCATGCAAGCTGGCCCAGCCACTGTAAAAAACAGTATGAAGTTTCCTTATAAAGTTAAAAATAGAGCAACCCTACAACCCAGCAACTGCACTATTGGATATCTACCCCCAAAGATACCAATGTAGTGATCTGAAAAGGCACCTGCACTGCAATGTTTATAGCAGCAATGTCCACAATAGCCAAAGTATGGAAAGAGCCTAGATGTCCATCAACAGACGAATGGATAAAGAAGATGTGGTATATATACAATGGACTAAGTCAACAACAACAAAACAAAATCTTGCCATTTGCATTGACATGGATGGAACTAGAAGATATTACACTAACCGAAATAAGTCAATCAGAGAAAGACAATTATCAAATGGTTTTACTCATGTGGAATCTAAGAAACAAAACAGAGGATCATAGGGGAAGAGAGGGAAAAATAAAACAAGATGAAATCAGAGAGGGAGACAAACCATAAGAGACTCTTAATCATAGGAAACAAACTGAGGGTTGCTGAAGGGAAGTGTGAGTTGGGGGGATGGGATAACTGGGTGATAGGTATTAAGGAAGACATGTGATGTAATGAGCACTGGGTATTATATAAGACTGAGGAATCACTGAACACTATATCTGAAACAAATAATATATGTTAATTACTTGAATTTACACAAAAAATTAATTAAAAAAAAAAAGATTGTGGGTAATGATCTCAGGGTTGTGAGATCAGCCCCTTTGTCAGGCTCTGGACTCAGCACCAGATCTGCTTGAGATTCTCTCCATTGTCTTCTGCCCTCCCACCACTCATGCACATTCTCTCTCTTTCAAATAAAATTTTTTTTAATTAGTCTAATGAAAAAGTTCCCTCTGACATGAATAAAATGTGTAAGTTTGTTTCCTCGATGGGGCCTATGGGCAAGAAGCATATAATTTACTATGGTTTCTTAAAATTAAACTTTTATTTAAAGACAACTCAAGGTGATGAGAGTGATCACCTTTCCCATACTGCACTTTCTAGTATATCTAGTGGTGCTGCTCTTTACTGCTTTCTCCATTTCAGAAACGAAAATCTATCCAGAATTCAACAGCTTCACATTAGAATCAATGATCTTGCTAGATCTCTTATCACAGAACTGTAAAGCTGTATGAGCTAGCATATGTGTGTATAGGAGTTAATAGAGGGTGACTGTTATCTCTCAATAGTAATATGAAATAGAATTAATTAAAATCATCAGTTTGAGAGATTTCCTGATTATCTTTGCCCCAAAACTTAGGGGGTTAGAACAACAACTATTTTATTGTATCTCACAGGTTTTGTAGGTCAGGAATTTGGGAAAGGTTCTGCTGGGTGATTCTTCTGTTCCATGTGGCATAGAAGAGGTCACCCTGTGGTGTTTATCTGGTGGTGAGGTGGGTCTAGAGAGTCCAAGATGGCTTCACTCGAATACCTGGCACCTTGGTGGGATAACTAAAAGGTAGGGGCTCATCTTGGTAGGTTAACAGGGGTGCCTGCTCCAAGATGGTAGACTCAAGTTAAATGGATTTCTTACATGGCAAATCCGGGTGTACAGAAAGTGTTTCAAGGCAGAATCTGCAAGGCTTCTTAGTATCTAGCCACTGAAATCCCAGAAAAAACTTCTGCTGAAATATATTGACCAAAAAAGACCAATTGGGCTATACACAGCTCATAGGGAGGGGACTAGATTCCATCTCAGTGGGATGGCTAACAAAACATCTGTAAACATCTTTCTTATACCGTGAAAAGGCATCTCTTAATTGCTTCTCCAATTCCCTAAGAAATCTCTGGATCCCAAAACCCCAGTGACTATAATAAGCTTTAATGAGCAAAAAGTAATTCCCTTTCAAATTTAAATGTCTTCCTTTTGGCCCTACAGGGTTTACTTGGATTCATTTGCAAAAACTCTACTCTTCCAGGTATTTTCTTGCTCCTCCATCAGATGTACTCTCCACCATTATTCCCTTGCTATACTCCCTAGAAGTGTGACCTGCACTGGCCAAATCAGTGACTCCCTAACCCTCTAGTTTCTCATTGGATGCAGTTAATGGGAGGTGCTGGCAGGAGAGCATAGGGCAAAAGGAGAGTGAGCAAGGGCATTATTACCCAGCTTCCTCCCTTCTGGAGTATTTTGATTGGTCATGTTCCTCTAGCTTGGCTGAGGTCACAGTTCCTGTCAGGCATCACCTGCTAGAGGTAGTTCTTTTCTCTTTTCTCAATAACCCTTCCCACTCCTGTCCCTTCAGGTCTAGGATAGCAGCTTTAGGAGAAAAAAATAATAATAAAATGCATTCAGGTTTCATTAAAACATTTAAAAATTAATTAAATCTATTTGAGGCCCCTCTGAGAGCAGTGTTGAGTAAAAAGTATATTCTCAGAATTTTGTGTGTTCATATCAAAATATTTCTTAATCTGAAACCAATGAGGAGATTACTATTGAATTCATTTCATAAGCTGACCTTATCTGAAAAGGAACAACAACAAAAATATCTACAAAAAGTTGATCATCAACAGACCAGAAAATTTGAAATATTTTCTCACTTGGACTAGAAGATATAAAATAGTCTCTCAAACTACAGATCTGAAATACCTTACCAAATAATCTCCAAATTTCAATTTAACTACTTGATTCACTTGAATTTTCCAAACATTTGTGAAGCATTATCTGCTACTGAGCACACAATGGAACCACTTACTTACCTCTCTCCTGCTAACCTGTTGACTTTTCATGGTCCAGGGGGCTCTCGGTTGCCTTAGTGCCCATTCATTTAGCTCTGTGCCTGGCACTTGGTAGATGTTTAATGAATGTTTGTAGAATGAATGGATAGATGAAGGAACGAATGAGAGACTGCCAAAGCATATATACTTAAGAAAATACACAGGACAACCAAAAGTCAGAATTGGGATTAATGAGACTTTCTATCATCCTATCCTAGAAAGAATAAAAAGAAAACACAAACCAAAAAGAAACGTCTATTGTCTCAGAAGAAAACCAACACTATTCTCTCAGCGTCTTTGAAGTCAATGAAAAGACTGAGGGTTACATATCAATACTCCCTTGACACACAAAGGTCTCACTGCCACCATTAAGTACACATTCCAGTATGACTCCCCCCACCAAAAAAAAAAAGTTTAAAGCACTCTGACTCTCTGATGGGTGAATACCCCAAGTTAGGCTGGCCAACTCCAAACCATATCACAGCATTTAAAATCAGAGTTTCCTTGTTTGAGGTAAAGTAAGTACACAGAACCAGAACAAATGCCAATCCCAGTGACTTCTGGTTCCTTTTTAAATATATAGAAGACATTACTGGGGATACAAAGTGCTGGTGTTTCCTGCTGGAACACCACAGGAGGAACACTACATCCCACAGGCAGCTGCTGCTCTCATGGAACAAAGGTTGTCCCTCACTGTCCCTCACTGTCCCCCTGCAAAGAATCCTCTAGTGTCAAAATATCATTCCTATACCCCAGACTCGGACTTGGAAGAATATGACAATGGGGGAGGAAGCCAAATGCTGCAGAGAACTCAAACTGTGAATATTTTTACTTCTGAAAGTTAGCTCTGACTGAACCGTGGTTTTCATTCCTATTCCTGTCTTCCCACCATCCAGGTTACCGTGGACAAGACACTCATTGTTTCTAGTCTTCTGCTTCTTCCTCCCATAAATGATAGGGTTGGCTGGATGTTCCTAATGGACTTACCCCAGATCTACCATTCTAAGATTGCAGGTTTCAAGGGAAGCCTAGCAACAAAGGTCTAACATATAAAAAGAGAATGAAAGCATAACAAAGTCTGCAATTTAGGTCATGTCCCAACTTTTTCCCTATCATGCGGGGACACTCCCTAACTCATCTCCTGGCTCCAAAACTCTAGCTGGCTATAATAGCAGAGTGTGATTTAGCACAAACTCCAAGTGCATCTGGTTACTTGGGGAAAAGTCATTTCATACAACTCATTAGTGGTATCAGAGCTACCTTAAAAGCTACCAAAACCTGAGTTTATGAGAAAGGCTGGAAATTTTCAAATGTGTTCAAAGAGATTTTCAGGTGATCTTGAAAGAATGTCTGTAATTTTAAGTTCTATCCAGCCTCTGTTCTATGGACTTTATTGTTTTCTTCATCTCCCTAGAGCGTAGTGTAGAATGGGGGAAAAAAAATATGTCAGTTTTCCCCACCAAGAATTCAATGAAATAACAGATAAAAGTAATGAGGAGGAAGGGGTGGAGGAGGAAGAGATCTCACATTTATATAGCCCCTAGTATGGAACAGGCATGTAAGTGCTTCATATATATTAATTTATTCTTGAGTACAGCCTGAATGATAAAGAATATATCATCCCACTGGCAGACAAGAAAACTAAAGTTCAGAAAATTTAAGTAATTTTCTCAAGGTCTCCCACCTAGTAAGCGGCAGACCTGGGACTCAAACCCCGGTGATTTGATTCCAGAGTCAATGCTTTCAATCCACTATATTGAACAACTTCTCCCCACATGGGAATCTATTCCAAAGAAATCTGGAAGGAATGTTTTGAATAGTTACAATGGTGGAGAAATGAGTGTGAATATTTATCTCTAAGGTCAGTTTAATCTGCATATCTATTTAACAATTACTTGGGAAGAGTAGAGATGTCAAAGCACTAATCTTGTCAAAAAGAAATTGGTTTACCAAGCATAGCATTGGTTTTTTTATCCTAAAAATTCAGCACAGGTTAGCAAGGTACCAACCCACAAAATGTGCATTCTCTGCGTTCTTTATCCAGACTATTCGAAATATGTTTTCCCAAACTACACGGCCAAACCAGTTGCTTTAAATCACCATAGCAACAAGAGTCAGTGGAGATGCCCCCATGTAAACAGATAGGAGAAGGGCTGTCATTAAAATCCTGTTTGTGGTAGAAAGGGGGTATTTGGAGAGAATCTGTCCTGCAGGAGATCTTTCACTTTAGGAAGAAAAACGCCCTTGCTTTTGTCAGAACTTCCTGTTCTCAGATTTTCTTAATATAGTTGTTTGTTCTTTTTCTCCCTGGAAGAGGTTTAAGAGAGACTTCCCTTCTACTTGCCTTTGCAGCTATGCATTGTAAAATCTATTGTGTGTGTATATATATATGTGCCTCTGCCCACATTTATACATAAATATATATATGTCCATGTATGTATATATATACACATACAGTAAGTGTGCATTATACACACAAATATGCACACTCATACGTATCTAACACCTACATACACACATATACAGACTTCCCAACTTATCCTCACCATAGCACTCTCAGCTCATGATTCTGACAGATGACCTCTTCACCTGGAAGCAGACTCGGCCAAGAAAGAGCACCAAGCAGCATCTTCTCTCCCCTGCCTCTAATGAGAAAAGAGCCAAGGCGGATGTCTTCTGACTCAGTAAGGTTGCCGCTGGCAGAAAAAAAAGTCTCTGTTTGCTTGTTCTTCCCCTCCTCCATGCTGTGTGAACAGCACCAGGCCTGCCTGGCCATGGTTTCCCCTGTCACCTCAGCCTGTTCAAAAGTGAAGAAAACCATCCATTTTTTTTCCGAAGTTATATCACTAATTTCTAGCAGTGGTTTTGAAATCACCGTCAACTTGAGATTGGGGCTCAGAGAAGTTGGCAAATGTCAAATTTTAACTAGGTCCTAGAGGTTGAATGAGATGGTGTCTAAATGCCCCTTTCAACTCTAAATTCAGTCAAGAGATCCCAGTCAAGGTCATGAGGAGAAATAAGGAACAGCAGAAGACTCAGCCTGCAGGAAGTACAGACACAAGTCCAGATTTCCTTATACTAGAAAAGCCCTGAGTGACAAGATAGGAGGCTCTGCTCCTCACCAGTGTAGGTGACTCAGGCACGACACTGACTTTCCCTAGATGCCCAGTCCCTTCACTTTGAGAATGAGGGGCTGGATTCAATTTCCTTGTCATCTCTTCCATTGCTCTCAGCCTAGGCTTCTGAGTCATGACAAGCCTGGTACTGCTGGCTCCAACCTCTTCAGCCTTGTTCATCTCCTGTCTAGGGAAATCTGCTCATGCTTCTTCTGCATGCCCTGACTGCCTACACTGCAGAAATAAAACCCTGACATCTACATCTATGGAGGGAAATGCAAGGTGAGCCTGAAAAGAACGAGGTGGCTCTGTACCTGTTGACATGCCAAGGTACTGCATAAAGTAAGGGAATCGGGGTGCAAACTCCAGGTTCTAAGTGTTTCTGTTTGTGCATATAGTAGCTATAAATCTATACTTGAATGCACAGACGTTTTTGTCTAGTATGCATGGAATTTACTCAATAAATACATACACCAAGTTATGAAGAAATGATGTACAAATACATATAATCATTACAGCATAGCTTGTAAGAGCTAAAATGAATGAATGAGTGAGTGAGTGAATGAACGAATGAATGGGATAATGGGAATGGCTACTGATAAGACGCAGGTAAAACAGCTATTTTGTCACACTATGCAGCTGTGACAAAGAATGAAATAGATTTGAGAATATTAATATAAAAAGACGTCTAAAGATGTACTCTTTGTAGAAAGAAACCCTAATAAGCTGTCACTGGTGAGAATGCTCTCTCATCCTTTCTCTCTTCTGTCTTCTCTCCTATATAACATTAAATCCTTGGAATATAGAAATACTCTAATTTATAGTGGTAAAGCTCCTTAAAATTCAAAATATGCAGTAAATTCTTGGAATTCCAAAGTCTTCCACCAGACATTTACCCAGTTATAATTTGTTCAGTAATTCAAAACCAAAACCATATATACAAGTGGAACTGGATTTAGAAAGTGGGAGGCATTGGTGAGGGCAGAGACACCTGCCGGACCCCCACATCTGACACGGTCATTGCCTGCATGTAAGAAACGGGAGGAATGAAGTTATTCAGGAACTTGGCATGGACTCTTTCCTTTCATGTCTGAGGAGACCAGGAAAAGTTCCAGAATTTCAGAGACACTGATATCATCAACACTGTCTTCCAGGAGACACTCAGCAAGGCAGGTGCAGCCACACAGTCTACTGAAGACAAGAGCTGCTCAGAATCCTTAGAGCCACAGCTGACATACACCCATGTGTCTCATGTGCCTTGAGAGAATCACTGTGCCTTTGGCCAAAAATTATCTTATTTAAAAAATTACTGAATTTGGAAAATTACTGATTTGCAAAACAAAAATGATGAGGCAGTTAAAGATACTAGGAAGTAACTGTCTCATCATTTTCTCCTTTAAGAAGGTTTTGTTTGTTCAAATCAACATTATCTATCATTTCAGCAAGAGCATCTGGGGAAGACGACTGGGGTCAGAAGCCTGGGATGGGAGGGAAATTATCTTTCATAAGGTTTAAAAACCTTTTCACTATGACCATTGTTTACATTCCTAATCAAAAAAGCTTGGTTCATATTAAAAAAAAAGCAAATAAGTGAAGACTCAATAATGAGAACAGAAAACTTTAATAAAGTTTGCCTAAGCTATTTTTCCTTTACAAGATCAGCCAGTGTGTGGCAATCTGGGTCTGAGATGCTGTAAGAGAAAAAAGTTTATTGGTTGGGTTTTTTTAAATTTGTTTTTCTTTTTTGTTTTCTAAAGAAAGGGCCAGAGGAAAAGTAGGGTAGGAGAAGAAGAGGAGGAGCAAAGAGAAAAAAGTCTTCCCCTGAAGTAGTCTCTTAAAACGAATGTCAGAAAATTATATCTAGGGGCACCTGGGTGGCTCACTTGGTTAAGCTTCTGCCATAGGCTCAAGTCATGATCTCAAGGTCCTGGGAGGGAGCCCCATGTCAGGCTCTCCACTCAGTGGAGAATCAGTAAATTTTCACGGAGGTGAGTTAAAGAAAATACCAGAATTCCTAAGAGTCCAATCAATCTGCAGTTAATCATGGCACACGTATGCACTCAATGCAAACATATGCAGGTCCTTCAACTTGCAAAAATGAAGTGCTAGATTGAGAAACTGAAGTCACATAAAAGGAGTAACTGATTTTTTAGACATAATTATTATACATTGATTTATTGTAAACAACCTATCCTTTTACCATGATTAGAGTTTATGGTTCAAGGAAGATCATAACTTCCAGTTTTTTGTATGTTCTATTGCCAGGATCGCTGATAGTATATTATTGGTACATGCTTATTAGAGATTTGTTTGTTTACATACTAAAAAAATTCACACTGATAGAAAAAGGAGACCAAGATTTATTTTCATATATATGTGTGCATATATATGTAATATTCAGTAAACTTTGATGGGGCTTATAATGAAACTATCTAAAAATATTTTGTGCACATTATCTTCATGGATGCCCTGAAATTTATACTTATGTTGAAATGATAGAAAGTACTGATTTGAGCAAACAAAAACTTCTTAAAGGAGAAAAAGATAATTATTTGCTAGTAACTTTGTCTCATCATTTTTATTTTCCAAATCACTTCACCAAAATTTTTTCCAAAACTTGAAATTAGAAAATACTAACCACACTAATATTGAAAAATACTTTGGGTCAGTTTTAGATTTTCGGATTAAAAAACACTAATCTATAAATACATAAATTTTCAAATACTTGAGATCAGGGTCTTAGGAATTAACACTAGATAACTCTTGTTAATTCCATATTTGGCTAAATTTATTTTTTTTTAAGAAAAGAGATATCTAGAGTTATTTTTCTCTAACAGTAGATTCATCTTCAAAATGTATATAATTTTGCACTGCAATTTAAAACACAGAAGCTGACAGGACTAATTTACATTTACATCATACTGAGATTGTTTAATTGCTAGAATGCCACATTGCATCTTTAAAATATGTACATATTATAAATTCCTGCTTCTGTGTGGAGAAGCAAGGAAAGGCTTATATTGGATAACCTAATTTATAGAAAAAGAGCTCTTTAAAATTAAAATAATGCAATAAATTCTTGGAATTCCAAAGTCTTTCACCTAAATATTTACCCAGTTATAATTTGTTCAGTAATTCAAAACCAATGCCATATATACAAGTGGAACTGGATTTAGGAAGTGGGAGGCATTGGTGAGGGCAGAGACACCTTCCCAACCACCACATCTGACATGGTCATTCCCTGGGTATAAGAAACGGGAGGAATGAAGTTATTCAGGCACTTGGCATGAATTCTTTTCCTTCATGTCTGAGGAGACCAGGAAAAGTTCCAGAATCTCAGAGACGCTAACATCAACACTGTCTTCCAGGAGACACTCAGCAAGGCAGGTGCAGCCACACAGTCTACTGAAGACAAGAGCTGCTTGGAATCCTTGGAGCCACAGCTGATATACATCCATATGTCTTATGTGCCTTGCAAGAGTCACTATGTCTTTAAGACAAACATTACTGCAGTGCTATGGATACAGGAGAAGCTTGAGGTAATCACCAAGCCCTACAGGGAATTCAGGAGTCTTACCAAAAGCAATCAGAAGCACCTTGCTTTGGTGGCTGTTGGAAAACTTGGCTACTTCTACATAGACCTTTGCATCTGAGACAACCCCTTTTTAAAGAAATACTCCATGGGCTCCTCACCAAAACAAATTGACAAGACAGGTAATTTTTTCCCTTTCATGGAGACCTGGGGAGATTTTGCTCCTTTCAAAGCCCACACAGATGTTAAGTGACTGAGCCAAGCTTCCACAAAGTTCTCCTAACTCCCTATTCTGTGGTCCTTCCACTGAGCCACATTGTCTCTAGGCAAATGTATGTATTATCATAGTAGCATTAAAGGCTGCAACTGTACCATTCCTCATCACCATAGGATGAAAAGTAAAACTGCATAAGGGTGTGTGTGTATGTGTGTATATGTGATTTTAATCCAACAGCAGTAACGTTTGTGCAAACACAAAGAAATATGCCATGAGACATTTGTGAAAATTGGAGATGCAACAAGTCTTAGGGGATGAACTAATGTTCCTTTGACCATACCATCCTGCTTCTCTCACAGTAATTGATCAGTAAGCAAACTTCTGGTATGGGAAAATCTCCCATATATAGCAACTACTAATGAGTGTTTGTGGAGCTACCATAGAGGTCAGCACATGTGAGTCCCGCCCTTTTGACCCTGAACTATTTCTATGTATGTCAGTCCAACTTCCAACTGCCACTATCTACATCTCTTTGCTTTAAGGACTTTCTCTGGTCCCTGGATCCTGTTCTGCTCATACACATGGCAGGAATTCAGAACCAATGACTGATGGGGAGTTAATGGAGTCATGCATCAACTTCCTCTATCATCAGAGTTCCCCAGTAGGATTAAATTCCAATTGCTCAGCATGCAAATATGCTCAATAATGTACTCTTTATTCTCTTGCATCTCCTCCTGTTTCACTTCCCTAAGCCCCACCAGTATTTCCTGAGATCATCTTCCAAATCTGTCATGATCATTCCTTGGATTTGAGAACAAGGAAGAATGAGTTTCACTGTGTTGGGTTTGAAGCTTAGTGCACTGTCTGCTTTATCTGAATTAATCCTCACAACAATCCAACAGAGTATTTTTTTAATACTCTTCTTATAGATGAGAAACATGAAACTTATACCAATTTCCCTAGGGTCACCCAGCTAGGAGAAGAGCCATGATTCAAATGCAGATCTATCTGATTCCAAAGTTTTGTTCTTAACCAAGAATCAACAGTCCTTTGTCATTGTAGCCCCACAGGTTGACATGCCAGAAGTCTGCAAAATATCTTGAATCACTTTATAATCAGTGGCACTCAATGATCAATAGAGATCAAATAAGTCATACAGCCATTAATTCCAAAAGAACAACAGATTCAATAGAACAAATCTTAAGGGGAGATGCAGTAATGAATGCTATCAATGATTTCTGCTATGTTGTCCATATACTGAGCAGAACAATGTGTATAATAATCTAAGTAAGACCAGACCGTAGTGACTACTAGAAGCCTGATTCCAAGGACTTCCAACCAAGCTGGATGGAAAAAACATAATACTCATGCCCATCTTTTTATACGTTCAAAGAAGTGGACACATTGCCAAAATTATTTAACATAAACATATTAATTGCCAAACGATAAGTCAAGTTTGGCCAAAAGTGAAAGCTTGAGCAGACAACTGGAACAACCCCTTTATAACTACTTTGGCTAGATTAAGCCCACCTCCTTAGTAGTATTTAGCAATAGGGAAGTGCGTGGTAGCAAACCAGGTCTCCAGGAGATGGGCAAAGAAACAGAGCCTGACTGGTAGTGTTTACCAATTTCTGTGGTGTAAATACTCCCACCATGGCCAATTTCAAGCTACCAATGTGTTGTCGTTGAATGCATAATTGGAAAGAGAAGCACAAAATCTGCCTTCACAAGCAGTGTGAGCCAGCTCCAGCATGCCCACTGCTCCCGTGGGATGATGATAACAGAAACCAAAGGCTTAAATATGTCTTCTTTAGGTTCTAGGGAAGGTGGGAGAAGAGAAAAGCAGTAAACTGAGAAAGCAGGCAAAATCTGCTCTAGGCAAGTAGGCAAGCTCTGCTTCATTCTGAGAGGTAGACACTGCTCTTTCCCAGCATAGATCAGAGAGACAGGAGGAGATGTGCAATATAGGACTTAGAAGATACAGAACAGTGGTGTTCAATGTTGACTGCCTATCAGAATTCCCTGAGGTCTGTGTAAAAGCCCTACTGCCTAGGCCTCCCCCAAGGCCAATTATGCTAGACCCCCTGGAAGCGGCACCAGCCATCAGCAGTTATGGATGACGGGCAGGGGTGAGCATGACTGCTCCTGGACAACACTTCTCAAGCTTGAATGTGCGTAACACTCACCTGGGTATTTTGTGAAAATGCAGGTTCTGAAAACATTAAGAAAAAAATCGTGGCGCTTTATAAGTTCAGGGGCAGGAAAAGCCAACAAGCTAATTAATAGTGACAGAAGTAAGACTCTGAGAAAGTATTGACTGGAAAGAGAAAGAAGGAAACATTTTGGGTGCTGGAAATGTTTTACATTTGGTCTGAAAAGTGGAACTTGGCTAACGCATTAAATTGTACCCTTAAGTTGACTGCATTTTATACATTTTATTGTATATATGGTATATCTCAACAACAAAATAGTGGTACTAAGGGGAGGGGAGGAATGCAGAATCTGATTTAGTTAAGTCTGGGTGGGTCCTGAGATTCTAGATTTCTAACAAGTTCCCAAGCAATGCTGATGCCATTGGTCTGACCACACTTTGAGTCTCAAGGCTCTAGACTAGAGTCAGGGGTTACTTAGAAGTCAACTTGCTACAAATGTTTCCTGGTGCTACAATGTGCCAGGCACAGGGCTAGGCCCAGTTGGTGCAGAACATGAAGCCCATGAATAAGCCTCAGGCACGTACCCTGAGGAAGACCATCTGCTGAGGTCAAACAATTAGTGTAACAAATTCATTCACTGATTCAAAATATCTCAGTGAATCTCTGCTGTGTGCCAGAAGCAAGTGACATAGATGTGAACCCATCAGGCAAGGTGCCTGTATCCCATCCTCCAGAGTTTATAGACAGACCAGAAAGTACAGAAATATTTACTCACCCCAATTGAGAAAAGTGCTATAAAAGCAGGGTGAAATTGAGTTGCTGAAAGGAGGCCAGTGTGCTGAAAGGTGAGAAGAGATGGTAAGTGGTAAGCAGGGTTTGCTGATCCAGGCAGAGGCTAGAGAAAACAGGGCTTGAGGGTCACGTTAAGGATTCTGGTCTTTATTTAAGAGCAATGGGAAGCCTTTGAAAGGTTTTAAGGTGGGGGGGTGGCATAATCAGATTTGCATTTTTAAAAAGATCACTCTAACTGCAGTGTGTAGGACCAATGAGAGGGGGGCCGGAAAGAAAACTAGTCCAGCAGATGGAAGGAGAGATGCTATTAGCTTGGACAAGGGTGATAGCTACACAGACAGAGTAGGACATGATTTCCAGAGACTTTTGGGGGAACATGGACAGGTCTTGATGAAAACTTGACTATAAGGGGGTATTAAAGGTGACTCCGAGTGACCTCTCATTCACTGAGGTGACTTCTCATTCACACAACTATAAAAATGGGGGGGGTCATTCACAAAATTGGGAAACACCATCCTTATTGTTTCCATATTTTCCAGGCTTACCAAAAATATCCCAGTTTCATGCAAGTTTATTCTTTCCCAGTTAACATGAATTTATTTCCTAGAAATAAATTCACAAATTAAAAAAAGTTTGCCAAGAATGCGATCTCCTTTCCAAAATGGTCAGCATAGCCCTTTTCCTAGGTGCGGTAGATTCACACAGCCATGGATCATTCTAATGCCAGGGCCACTCGGGTTTCATTGTGAATATAAAGTCCCAAAACTCAAAAATTGCATTCAAATCATCTTTCTCTTCATGCTTCCCCCTTCCTTCTCCCCTTTACCGCTCAAAGACTACTACATATGGAGACACACGCTTAGGAAATTGCTTATAATTGTGTGTTCTGCTGGCTTGCAGTGTGCTGAATTTACTTCCAGGGTAATGTATTTTTGGCATGTGAAACACTGGGGCTTTTCTCCAGCCTCACTGAGGTATACTTAACAAATAAAAATTATATTTATTTAAGCATATGACATACATTTTATTTATTTTATTTTATTCCTTTTATTTTCACTGTTCCAGAATTCATTGTTTAAGTACCACACCCAGTGTTCCATGCAATCCGTGCCCTCCATAATACCCACCACCAGGCTTACCCATCCCCCCATGCCGTTCCCCTCCAAAGCCCTCAGCTTGTTTCTCAGAGTCCACAGTCTAAAAGCACATTCAGAGCCTGCCTGCCTAAATGACTGCAGATGTCTCACAAAGGGTGGTAGATGATAAACACGACTTTGAGGAGACAAGCTGCACACTTGGATGCATTACTGTACATCTAGAGGAAATGAAACCTTTTGCTGGCTATCGAGATCAGATTCAACAACAACACATGGGGGTTTGGAGTTGACTGTGGTCTCTGTAGGTTAACGAAATGCCCCTAAAAGCACTCGGGCTTGTTTCAGGCATAAAATGCTGCTCTGGAACATAAAATATTAAGTTTTTGACCATCACTGTGGGTGGGTCATCAGAGGCTTTTGCTACAAATGCACTTATTTTTAAAAATACATCTTGATAGGGGAGCCAGGTGGTGGGTATTACGGAGGGCACGGATTGCATGGAGCTCTGGGTGTGGTGCAAAAACAATGAATACTGTTACTTTGAAAAGAAATTAAAAAAAAAAAAAAAACTAATGGGGTACTGTATGGTGACTAACATAACATAATAAAAAAAATTTTTAACAACAAAAAAATATATCTTGAGGGGATCCCACGTGACTCAGTCACTTAAGTGTCCAATTCTTGGTTTCAGCTCAGGTTATGATCTTGCAGTCATGGGATTGAGCCCGTGTCAGGCTCCATGCTCAGCACAGAGTCTACTTCCGATTCGCTCTCTCCCTTCCTCTCTCTCAAATAAATGAAAAAATAAAATCTTAAAAAAAAATACATTTAAAAAAAAGCCATTGAAGGTTATGGAGTAGAAGGGTTGTGGGATGATGAGAACAAAGCAAATATCAAAGTATTATTAACTTTTAGTCAAAGGTCATATTTTCTCCTGTTGAACTGTGATGCTCAAGGTCTCACTGACAACTTCGTACATCAAAGAGACATTTAAAATTGCTTATCTTCATTTATTACTTTCTGTTTATCATTTAAGTCTCTGTAGACCTATATGACCACACCTCCAAGAGAGAAAAGTTTATCTATATTCGGGTTTCTTAGGAAAAAAAAACAACAACAACAGGAGGCCTGGGTGGCTTAGTGGGTTAAAGCCTCTGCCTTCGGCTTAGGTCATGATCCCAGGGTCCTGGGATCGAGCCCCGCATCGGGCTCTCTGCTCGGCAGGGAGCCTGCTTCCTCCTCTCTCTCTCTCTCTCTGCCTACTTGTGATCTCTCTCTGTCAAATAAATAAAATCTTTAAAAACAACAACAACAACATAGCCAGTAAGGGGTGGGGATGGTTTGTGAAAGAATAATTTCACTATCTAAATTCTGATTGTGCATATAGTAGAAGTTGTTTTCCCCCTGAAAATGTCTCAGTTTGAAGACTGAGTTGAGCTTCGAATTTTAACTAATTTTTTAGTGACTAAGTCCAAATGGCCATTGTTGAACAATGGTGGAATGAGTGTCTTGCATGTGGAATAAATGTTGTTTTAAGTTCTTTTTCTCTTTAACATCCCCCAGCAAGCAGAAAGCAAATGTACAAAGCTTTCCAAGGACATAGTCAATAAAATATATAACAGAAATGTTACTTGACTCTAGAACAGCATGATACAAGTATAAAATGAAATATGGGAAGATGTGGGCTTCCTTAATTTCTTTGATCTTTTAAAGTAAAATGGATACCTGATTTGTAAATGTATACTTCAAAATGAATTAAAATACTCATACGTATCCCTTTCTCTTTTTGTTCCAGTGTGGTTTATTTGTCCAGGATCTCCACAGAAAATGACAGAAAAGGAGGATAATGGAAATTGAAAAGGTTATGGAGGAAAGTTCTTCATGTGGCAGAGCTGGGAAAGGTCCCTTGGCAAAGGACCTAGAGAGGTATAAGGAACTGTAATAAGGAGGCAGATCCATAACAAAAATGTTCTGTTCTCTTTCATCTCCCTGACATGAAAGAATCATGGATGGTGCTAAAGTACTAAAGGAAGAACACTTCTGCTGTTTCCTTTGCTGTGTGAAGCTACATTTATTGGTAACTGCTACCCAGGTCTGGGACCTTTCTTGAAGGGCACAGATAACTTAGGATTTTTATGTCATGCTCAGTATCCTTTTGAAAAAGCAAACATGGTCATAAAGAAATACTGTTAGTGATGGCTATTCACGTATGGGCTGCCTGAGTAGAAAACACTCCTGCTTTGTACATAGTAATGGCAAGATATAGCATTACTTAGACAGTGGTAAACTCAAGTTCTGGGAATCACAAGCATTCTGGGATTGACTTGAGTGGTAAATTCAAGTTCAGGGAGTCACTAGTCATGACTTTGCAAAGTGGGACTGTCTAGGTCAACTCCAACATCCCAAAGTGAAACAGAAGTAGAAACAAAACCCTTGGGTAGAGGATGAGCTCAAGAGAGGTTTCTAACCCACAGGGAGGATTCTCTCTTTGCAGCAAAGTAACTATGACAAAAATGCCTGAAAGTATGTTGATAGGCAATGGGTTCTCAGCTTAAGACACCATACTTGCTACTTGAAATAATATTCCTAGCTTTGAAAGAACGACTAAAACACTCCTATTCAAAATCACTCTAAAGATCTTCGTTAGTGCAAAAATATAAGAAAAAAAAGGAGCATGCATGTTAGAAAGGAAAAATCATACTGTCTCTACCCTCAGACACAACGATTATGTACCTAGAAAATTCCAGGAGTCTACAAAAAAGCTATTAGAACTAAAGCAGGTTTAGCAAAGTTGCAGGATACAAAGACAATATTCAAAAATCAACAGCATACCAATATACTGGCCATAGAAAGAAAAATTAACATTCTTTTAAAAGTACTCTTCACAGTGGCACCAAAAACATGAAATCTAAATCTAGATGAAGGTCTAAATCTAGCAAGATAGGACTGAGATCTATATACTGAAAATTATCAAATATTAAAGAGCAAACTCAAAGACGTAAATAAATGGCAATGTCTATGTCCCTTTGGTGGATTGGAAGATTGTATATCCTTGTGTAGATTCAACTGGGTACCAATCAAAATACCACTAAGGTGAGTTTTGTGGTTATGTTTTGTAAAATATCTTATCTTATATAAGAAAAAGTTGACGAGAACTCCAAGCTTCGAGTGTGATAGAATTACAGTTTGAAATGCCAGCTCATTGCTTCTCAAAGCGTGGCTCCTGCCCCAGCAGGAGCAGCTGCACCATCTGGCAGCCACTCTCGAACTGTTGAACCAGAATCTGCATTTTGAACAAGATTCCCAGGCAACTCCATTTGTATTCACGTTCCAGTCTGAGAAGTTGGTGTGATTTTCACCTCCAGCCCTTCCCCCAAACAAATCACTCTTCTCCAGAGACTCTTCCCTTATTTAGGCAGCAAAGTGCAGGTAAAGGAAATTAATTAAGTTCTTTCAAAGATTTCTTTCTTTGGGAGAGCCTTCTATGCTGGGCCCCTAAAACTATCTCTGAGGCCCGAAGGAGTTAAAGCAGCTAGTTAGCTTTTTAACACCTACTGCTCTCTAAGGACCTAAACTTCTAGAGAGTAGCATATATACTTCAGGGCAGACACACTATTGAAAAAAAAAATTTTTTTTTTCTATAACAGAACTGATATTTGTAGAGAAAAGCAGTTAATCAATGTTGAGAAGAAGGATTTTAACCAAAAGCATGATGCCAAATAATTTTTAAATAAAAACATAGGGGCACTGCCCTCCTTACCGTTCAACTTTTATGATGCCATTCTTCATTCCTACCTTACAGAATAATTTCTTCTGATGTGGCTTTTATTTTATCTGTTCTCGAAGCAGAACTCACACACACACACTCTTTTAAGGGAGCTGCAACCCTTGGCTATTTCAGGCCCAGACCTTTCCTCGTGGGTCTCTGAATGCTACACTCCCCTCAGGATTCTGTAGAGGACTTTTGCCTCCCATATAAAGGTCCTAGAGTTGAACATGCTTCTTTGCTTTCCTTCAGAATGGACATTCACAAAGCAGAACAGGCTCTGGCCTCTTGGATCTTGAAACCTACACTTTCCTGGCCTTGACATAAGCGAGATGTCTCAGGGTGAGAGAAGATACCATAAAAACGGGACTGCTCTGGAAAGAAACTAGCCAGTCTTTGGAGAGCCTGAGAAGAACTCAGATATGGCCCAAGAGCCCGGCGTCATGGGAATCTTCCCAACCTCCCTCATGGCCCAACCATTCCTGAAACATTATTTACACAATGCATGATGACTGCTTTCTGACGCCTTATTATTAAATAGTTCCATATACCCATCACCTCCACATGGTCTCTAAGAGAAGCCCAATTCCCTGCTTCACCAAACAGATTATTTCTAGGGGCACCTGGGTGGCTCAGTCAGTTAAGCGTCTGCCTTCGGCCCAGGTCATGATCCTGGGGTCCTCAGATCGAGCCCCACATTGGGCTCCCTGCTCAGTGGAAAGACTGCTTCTCCCTCTCCCACTCCCCCTGCTTGTGTTCCCTCTCTCCCTGCCTCCCTGTCTGTCAAATAAAGAAATAAACTCTTAAAAAAAAAAAAAAGATTATTTCTAACCAGTGAATTGCTATTGTGGCACATTTAGCAAGTAGCAACTCAGAATTTGTGGTATTTGATGATGTAAAAGAAACATTACAGAGAAACATTATGTAGAAACCACTGGTCAGTAAACTGTCAGCATCATATGTGTTACAGCAAGGACTCCATAGATCTCATGCTGCTGAATTTGGGAGAAGTGGAGTTCCTATCCAATACCTGATGTTTATCAGCATGCTCCATTTTTTGTAATATGCTGTTGATCAAGCTAAACCTCATCTTTTTCCCTTCTTGAAGTAATTGGCTGTGACTCATCCATTTGCAAAGGATACCATGAAATGCTCTCTGTGTTTGGAAGAAATTAAGTGCCTGACTTAATCCACATGTCTTCCTTTGGAGTTTTAATTATTCATTTCTCCATGAGAGCAAAAGGTTGGATGCTTTGGGTTATTTATAGCTGGGGGATTGTAGAAGAACACAGAGAGTAGGAGGAGAGAGAAGAGAACCAAAGGAGAAATTCCATTAAAAATAAAGTGAACTCAGGCAGGAAGGCAGAAAGGCTGGAGATGAAAAAGTCAACAAGTAGGAGGGGAAGGAATCTGTGCACATGGTAAAGACAGAGAAAGTTGAGCCCTAGAAGGAGAAACTCAATAATGTCAGAGTGAAATGGAAAAAAATCATAAAGGAAGGAAGGAGAGAGAACCCAGAGATGGGCACATAAGAAAATTCTCACAGCAGCGGTGAGGGTTTTTACGACAGTCTGGTACTTTGATCATTGCCTCTCAACTCTGCTATTGTCAACCTGCAGTGCCCAGATGTGATCTGATCAGATTGGACTGATGGTCCTGTATGACAGCAGAACTCCACGGTTTGGAGTTACCATGGAATCCCAAGCTTCCTGGGAATCCACTGTCATAGCTCTACGAGCCATGATTTGTTGGGCTTTTTTTTGGGGGGGGTTGTTTGTTTGTTTTGTTTTTTAAGTTAGGAGAGGATAATTAAGGCATGGCTGCATCACTTTGGAAAAGTATCTTCTTGTCTAGAAATAAAGCAACCCAAATTTCAGGAGGTCTGGAAAGTTTGTACCAGCATTTTTGAAACATTCCAAAATGTCCAAAGCATCTGCTCAAAAAATCACAGGACCCTACCTGCTGATGATGAGAATGGCTGGGTCACACCAAATACTCTTACATGGAAATAATAATACAGGGATAGGTCTGGGGTGAAGGGGTTGTCATAAGTGCTGACATTAATATTATTACTGCAAATGCCTGAAGATTCCCTCACTCCACCATGGTTTGATATAACTAATCTATTTTCATATAAGGTCTTTGGATTTCTAACATCCCCTCAACTGTCTGATTCACTTGCCTGAAAAAATATTTCCCAGGATATGAAAAGTCTGTTTTTAACCAACAGTGGAAAGGGCAGACCACTCGGGAATGAAATTTTCAGACATTGCAACAGCTACTGTTATCCTAAACATGGAAACAAATTTGACAGATCAGATTCTGCCCAAACAGTCCTCCTCCTCCTTGCTGCACAGACGGGTCCTCAGAGATGAATATGCTACAAGCAGCAACAAGCAAAGGGGCTCCTGAGAAATGGTCTACTTGAAGATGCACCATTTAAAATCCATTTAATTTTCCTCAGTCCGGAAGCAACATGACCTCAATAAAGTCTCTAAAATTCTCTGTCTTATTTTTCTTTATTTTTATGAAGATAATGAAGGGGCTTACCTAGAAAAGAGAAAAGATACATATTTTATAGATGAGAAGACCGGCGCTTCAAGGACCCATAGCTAATGTTAGTGGAACCAACACACAGCCCAATATCTTTGATTTCAAGCACAAAGCTGGAGCTTCTTTTATTATGTACAATATGGAGAACATTTTTATAGGTAGAGGGAAGCCATTTTAGATGGAATGTCCGGTACAGACAGGTATGAATATTTAAAAAATTAGGTTAATGACAATAAAGTGGTCAGATTTGACAGGCACTTAAATGTGAGGTCACAGTGTTAGCAAACAAGATCTTGCAAGCAGCAGGAAAAGAAGGTTTTTGAAGAGGAAAGTGGCATAATGAGAGTGCTGTTTCATGAAAAGCAATTTGCGTTTCCGGAGCAATGGTGACATCAGTGACAGAAATAGGGACACCAGGAAAATAGCCAGTTTGGAAATAATAAGGTAAGTTAGATTTGCTGCCTGTTGAGTTTGAAAAGTGAGTACACCATACAAAGAGAAATATTTCTTAGGAAACTTGAGATATTGAAAGCAGAGGAAAAGATCACGCCTACAAATATCAATTTAGTAATCACACGAGAATATGTCATTATTGAAACTAAGAGACCAGTTAGTCTTTTAATTATCCAGGATCCTTCAGTTATAAGCAACAGAAACCCACTCAAGACCACTTAACAAAGACACGTATTGGAAGGTTATGAAGAAAGTCACAGAAATAAAGGATTTCCTCCCTTCGACAAGACCGAAAGAATTGTTAGACTGGAAAGAAGATCTAGATTCTTACCCTGGTTTTTCCACTCATTACCTGTGAAATTTCCTAGACCTTATCTGGCTGAAAGGGCACTAATGTCCTGACTTTGCTCTCTTATCCATAAGTTCCAGGGAAAGTAGCCTCAATTATACTTCTGATGTCTGCCAGCTTGCTGATCCCAGAGGCCACTTGGCTCAGAAGAAGTAAATGGGAGTTGAGAGGAAATGATATGAAGGATACACATTCAGGCTGCCATCTTCCATAATCCCCTATCTTAACATGGCCCTTAAACTCAAAAATTTTTAAAATACAATCGAATAGGAGCACCTGAGTGGCGTAGTCGGTTAAGCACCAACTCTTGGTTTAGGATCAGATCATGAGTGCAAGGCCCCCCTTAGCATGGTGCCTGCTTGAAATTCTCTCTCCCTCTTTCCCTACCTCTCCCGCTTGTGTGTGTGTGTGCGTGCGCACACACACACACATACACACACTCTCTCTCTCTCTCTCTAAATAAATAAATCTTAAAAATAAAATATAATTGAACAGATAAAAGTCTAAGTTTCTAAAAGACATAAAGTGGGGTGATTATTCACATTACAGGATAAACTCTGCTTCACAAAATACTACAGTACAGATTAGCGGGCACCTCATTTGAATTACAATAGCCTGATTAAAAACAAACAAACAAACAAACAAACAAAAATCCTCCACAGGTGCCTGGTTTTTCATGGTATGCCTGTTGCAGAAAGAGAAATCCAGATAAGTTTCCCCTCATCCCTCATCAAGCTACTCTAGATTGTCTTAATACTATTAATTTATCTTATAATTTATTATTTTAATTTATATTTTCCTCAAACCAAGGAATTTACCAGACATGGTTGGATTCAAATTATGCACTAAGCAGTTCCTATTGAGAGAGGAGCAGCAAGTGTTGAGTTATATAATAGTGAAAGGCACAATGGAAGATGGCTGCTTGAGTTAGGTCTCCAAATAAGTGTATTTTCCACTGGGCACTGTAGCATCAGACTAGGACTGATGGGGGTAGCATTGTTTGGGGGATATGTACAAACTCAATTATAACTTGCTTCTTTTCATATCTCTGTTTATAATATCCAGGACACATACATACCTGGGGCCAATGCAAAGAGAAGCTTTCTAGCTTCTATTCTATTCTATTCTATTCTATTCTATTCTATTCTATTGGAAGATTCTATTCCAATGTCCTCATTGGTTGTCCATTTCTTCCATGGAGTATACAATTCAGGGATTCTCTTCTCAGTTAATTTGATGAGCAGATCCAGTTCAGTTCTCTGCTCCTACATAGTACAAGGTCAGCTAGATTGAGAAAGGGAAGAGTTGGAGGTAGATATCATCAGGCATTCTTTCTCTCTTGTCCTTCTCTGCCACTCCAGGAACTCCAAGAGCATAGAACTGTTGATTTTTCCTGTCTTTGAACTTCAAAGATCCCCTGTTGCTGTGGCTACAGGCATCCTAGATAATAATCCATGAGCAAGACAAGAAAACCATGTCCAATTGCTAAACCCACTGTGTGTAGTAATTATCCTGTAAGGTAAGTGCTTCTTTCTTCACCCTTACCCCCCTTAATTAGGATGACTACCAAGAACTGTATTGGGAGAAATATATTTTAGCACTACTAAACATTAGATTAATGACCCAATGTGGTCATATGACAGTTTACCAGTGTGTTTTCCCATTTGCTGCCAACAATTTCTCCCTAGATATCAAGGCACATAGGGCAGATGCCTCATATCTCCAGCTGTGACCCATTTTTATTCAGGTTTTGAATATGTTAAGAAATTGAATTAACTGCCTTCAACTGACAATGGCAGGGAAGAAGAAATCTGGAGTGGCATTTTCTTAAGAGTTTCTGATCCACTAAGAAATGGTTCCCATCTATTCATTTATCATATACACAGTGTGCACTTGCTATGTGTTGGGTACTGAGGATAACACAGTGAGTAAGATGGTTGGAGTTGTAGCCATTAGGAATTTAATTATTCATTCCTGTATTCACTTCTTCATCAAATGTTTACTGAGTGCCTATGACATATCATGCCAATGTTGACCACAATTGTCAACTAATTTAGATTATGGAATGAGAATAGTAGAACAGATAGGCCCTATCCCTAGCTTATGTTATAATGGAGAAAAAGAAAATTACCAGTATAAGAAATGCTACGCAGATTATTAAAATAACATGATGCTCTAAAGATAGACTATGGTTATATAGGAGGGGTGGTCAGGGAAGGCTATGATCTGAATGATACCAAAGAGGCAGTTACATGATGATAAGGGACAAAGGCATTTTATACACAGAGAAGAGCATTCCAGACAAAGGAAAGAACTAGTGTAGAGACTTCACAGCAGGAAAAACCTCAGTGTTTGAGGACAAATAAGAAAGACAGTGTACTCTGTAACCCAGAAATCTCAATTCTAGATACTTATCTAGGGTGAAAAGGATAGCTTTGTACACAAATGTACACAAACAGCAGCCTTATTGTTAATATGCGGCAACTGGTACAAGGACAAAAATGTATACAACCATGAAGCAGAATATTACTCAGCAACTAAAAAGAATGAGCTTGTGGGGACATGGATAAATCTCAGGAACATTGTGTTTAGTGAATGAATCTCATGTAAAAGACAGTACATATGGCATGTCTCTATTTATATGAAGCTCCAGAGAGGAAAAAGAAATCTATGCTAGAAAATATCAGAATGGTGGTTGCAACATTGGATTCTCGTTGATAAAATTAGAAGAAAATGTACTGATGTCTACAATTTACTCTGAAATGCACCAAAATATAAGATGGATTAATAGAAGAGTAAACAAAGGGATAGATATGTTATCTATTCAACTAAAATTGTTAACAGGAGAACCTAACTCATAGGTACATGGGTGTTTACTGAAAAATACTTTCAAATTTTCTGATATTTCCATTTTTTCATAATAAAAGTTGGGGAAAGAAAAGGAGGTCAATACAACTAGAGCACCCTAATGTGATGGCAACAAGTATTAATTGACTCATCCACACAAGGAAAAGTATTTCACTATTATGTTTTTGGTCAAAAATATTACTTCTTTTCTTCCATTCAATGGGTTTCATGGTTTCTAGTTCATAAATGATAAATTCTGTGGTCATATAGCATTTCCTCAATGCAGACTGATAGAGCAACAATGTTCAGTGAATACTGAACCCTATGCCCTGGCACTGTGCTGAGAGAACTAGGGAAAAAATAGGTGTTATTTACTTCTGCTAACAAGAAGCTTGCAAAAGTAGTTGGGGAGATTGGGCCAACTTGTATGAAATCTTCAGAGAACAACCTGGGAGAGATAAAGCAATAATGCTACCATGAAAATGGGATTTAAAGAAGAAAGCAATTGGCAAAGAGGAAACTGGAGTAGGCCCACAAAGACAGATAACCTGGATTCAGCTGCAGAATTTAAATAATAAGTGGATAAAAGGCAGTGTGAAGTCTTCCAGTCACAATGCGATGTTTATAACAACTTATTATGTGTTGACCTGTGCTAAGAACATTATATTAATTTAACAAATACTTATCTTATCCCTAAGTGCTAGGGAAAAAACAGGGCACCATTTTTGTTTTGTTGTTGTTGTTGTTTTACTTAATGGACCTTACATTCTAATTGGTTTAGGGGCAGAGTGGCAGTCAATAAACAAGATAAATAAAATATCCACATTAGTAGACAGTGATAAGAGCCAAGACAAAGAATGGAGCAGAGAAGGAAGATCTAAAATGTTAAGGTGCTATGACCCTGCAATTGCACTGCTAGGTATTTATCCAAAGGATACAAACATAGTGATTCAAAGGGGAACATGTACCCCAACATTTAGAACAGCAATGTCCACAAGAGCCAAATTGTGGAAAGAGCCAGATGTCCTTGGGCAGATGACTGGATAAAAGAGGATGTGGTATATATACATACATATATAAGTGTACATATAAGTATGTGTGTGTGTGTATATGGTATATATTATGAAATATATATATACATGATGGAACATATATATATGATGGAATATATAATGGAATGTTACTCAGGTATCAAAAAGAATGGAAAATGGAATCTTGCCATTGGCAACAATCTGGATGGAACTAGAGCATATTACGCTAGGCAAAATAAGTCAGTTAGACAAAGACAAACACCATATGATTTCACTCATATGTGGAATTTAAGAAACAAAACAGATAAACATAGGGGAAGGGAAGGAAAAATCAAATAAGATGAAAACAGAGAAGGAGGCAAATCATAAGAGACTCTTAACCATATGAAATAAACAGGGTTGCTGGAGGGGACGTGAGTGGGGGAATAGGGTAACTGGGTGATGGACATTAGGAGGGCACGTGATGTAATGAGCACTGGGTGTTACATACAACTGATGAGTCACTAAATTCTACAGCTGAAACTAAAAAAAAAAAATGTTAGGGTGAAGGTAAACATTTTAGGTAAGGGAAATCTCATTGAGAAGAGAATTCTTGAGTAAAAACATAAAGGAATAAAGAGCCAATGATTAGGGTTTCAAAGGAAGACATTTCAGGCAGCCAGAACAAATCACAAGTGCAAATGTCCAGGCAGGAGCATTGCAAATATGTTAAACATCAAAGAAACAGAAGGGTGCCTCGGTGGCTCAGTTGGTTAAGGTGCCACTCTTGGCTTGGCTTGGGTCATGATCTCAGGGTCATTAGATCCAGCCCCATGTGGGGGTCTGCACTCAGTGTGGAATCTGCTTTTTCCTCTCCCTCCCCTTCTTCCCATTATCTGTCTCTATAAAAAAAAAAAAATCTTTTTTTTTTAAGACTGTATTTATGTATTTGGGAGAGAGAGAATGAGCGAGAGAGAACACGAGCAGGGGCGGGGAGAGGGAGAAGCAGGCTCCCCACTAAGCAGGGAGCCTGACATGTGGCTCGATCCCAGGACCCTGGGATCATGACCTGAGCAGAAGGCAGACACTTAACCAACTACCAGCCAGGTGCCCCAAAAATAAATAAAATCTTTTTAAAAAAAAATGGAGAAGACATTATCTCATGTAATCCCACAGCTGCCAGTCCTATGAGCTGTGTCCTATTATCATCCACATTTTACAGATGAGAAAACTAAGGCATGGAAATGTTAACATAGCCTCAAAACTCAAAACAAAACCTCAGTAACATTAGTTATGACCATGTCAGAACAAAGTTGCTTTAATGTACAAGTATAGTCTCTCTAATCTTCGCTTTGTCCTGTAAGCGTTACCAAGAGAGAAAAGTCTAAATGCCTATTAAAACCTGAGCAAGAAAGCAAAGCAAATTCAACTAAATCCTGATGACTAAATGATTTACTCGGCTGGCTAGAGAACAAGAAGGTCAACTAGGTTGACCAAAAGATGACTTGATTTGAATAGATGAGGATTATGATTAATCTTATTGTCCAAGAACCAAAATCAAATGCTTTTCTAAAGGGGCAGAGGGAAAATCTTATCCAAGTGTGATGAGTAGATAATGTCAGGAATGTGGTTGCTTTAATCAATACACCACAGATGAAATGATAAAGGCAATCTGTCTGCAAATGAAAACTATAAGTACATCACAAACATGATGTAGCAACTGTTACAAACAGAAACTCAAAGCCTCCTGACCTGGTCTAGGGGAAATTAGCTGGAGTCATGCAGTTCTCAGCATTTAAAAAGAAGAAAAAAAAAAATCCTTGCATACTGAGTATGTGACTCCAAGCAACAATTCTTCAAAACAGCTCCATGCCTGTATGAAGAGATGGAACACGGGCCTCAAGCCTTTCTCCTTCCACGCATTCCACAAATGAAAGGAATATCCAGAGACTCAAGGGATGAATCCAGGCTAAAACCCACACCTATAGGCCACACCGCTGAGTCTCTCCAAATTATAGAAGGTTATTTATGGCTTGCCCAGTGCAAGAAATCATTGGATGTTAATTCTGGTAACCCATATGCAACCAAGCTCATTTTTCTAACTTCCCTAGATCAGTAGCTGCTGAATAAGATTTTTTTCCCATTTGTGATCCTTTCCAGACACTTTTATTTTCCTTAACCAGGTTATGCTGTTCCCAGGGAGTCCTGGGCTCCTTTCCGAGGGATGGTATCACTGCAGTCACAGCAGCGCCAGCTAATAAAAATCTGTTAGACTGCCCATCTTGTCGTCACCTCTGGCACCCACATCCACTGTGGCAACATCTTCCCATGGCCGCTTTGTTGACTTCTCTTATTTGCCCCATCAGTCATCTCAATAGCACACCATGGCGTTCAGAATAGAATCTCAGAAGGCCCAAGACCAACTGCTGCAGAGATGGATATTAAATTAAACCCATGCCTTGGCAGAAAGCCTCAGAGGGACCCAGGAAGAAAAGGCAAGTGACACAGATCAAAGTTCTCATTAATGTGTAGCTGACTTGTCACTTTTATGGGAGTCTGTGTAAGGATCTGAACAGGAATGGATTTAAACAGGAATACAAGGCAATGGTGCTCCAGAGAAATTTAATTTTTCTTGTCACTGTTAAACCAAATACCTAAGCCTTTAAAATTATTTTTATTTTTGGCCAAGTTAGATTACATTCAAAAAATGTGAAATATGACAAGAAAGTCTTTATGAAGCGCCTGTCTGCATGAGGCACTGGCCCTTGTTTTCCAGAAGCTTACAGTTTAGGAAATGAGGGATGCAGGTTTGAGGTGAGGAAGCATGCTTCTGTCAGGCCTGCAAAAAAAAAAAAAAAAATTGCCAATGATACCCATTTAGCAACTTAAAAAAAGAAAAAACCCAACCATGAATCAATCCCTTTAAGAGTTATTAGTATCTCAGAGGCCACATTAAAACAATCATCCTGGGGGTACCTTCGTGCCTCAGTCCATTAAGTGACTCTTGCTCTCAGCTCTGGTCATGATCTCAGGGTCCTGAGATGGAACCCGTAGCAGTCTCTGCACTCAGCATGGAGTCTGCTGGAAATTCTCTCTCCCTCTCCCTCTCCCTCTGCCCCTCCCACTCATGCTCTCTGTCTCAAATAAATAAATATATTTTTTTAAATCACTGTTTGCAATAAATAAAAATTTAAGTAGAGGAATGCACCAAGCAATGTCCATCTGATAGGCTAACGATCCCCATGAAGACAACAGTGGTCCATTCATTAAACCCTCATACTCAATCAAGTCCTGCAATCAGCAGTCTCAGCACCTCCTAGAAACTAGTTAGAATGCAGACACTCAGGCCCACTCCTGATCTACTGATGCAGAATGTGCATCAGTTGTTGGGACTCAGGATGCACTGAGTTCAATGACTAAGCTGTGGGTCCTGAATGGAACTCGTGGTCACCGACACACTCTGCTCATTTACTCATCGTTGGCAGCTGCATACCATGAATGTACATGCTACACCGTAGGGCTGTGGGCCACATGGACGACATCATGGCTGCTCATGAGGGACTCTGCTTTATGTCAGGGAACAGTGGGGCCATCTACCAAGATGGCAACTTCTCCATCTATTTTGGGTAATTCTCTCTAGTCAGGAGGTTTTGAGCTGTTAGTCTGATGAGCTTCTTCACAAACCCCCTGCCTGTCAGCTCCCACTTTGCAGACCCTAGCACCTTGCCCTCCTAATTTGTTCCTGGGGAACAGGCAAGTGGAGCTCAGATTCTCCTCCTCTCTTGACTAGGACAACAGGTGTACGATGACCTCAAAAGCTGCAGGACCATTTCTCTCCTACTTCCAAAGGAAGCCATCCTGCTTCTGGGTGGCCAGCCTTAGGGTCACCTTGAGGGCTCTATATGGGGTGATGTGTGAGTGGGGATGGTATCCTGGCATAGCACGAAGCATCCTAATGGTATCTTTTTAGCACATATCCTGAGAGGCAAGTGATTAAATTAAAATTCAACTAATATCTCTCTTCTCCATCCAAGTTCATTGGGATCTAGGAAAATAAGAAGTTACTTGATGGAAGAGAGTCATACAGGTCCTGATTAAAAAGGCAAGGCTGCTGACAGTGAAGGGCCACACAAACTGAGCTGCTGAAACTTGCCAGCCCAGCATTTTAATTGCAAGATGACATTCATCAGAAGATACCAAATTAACTAAGCTAGAAGAGCAAAAGGGGACAGTGATGTGGGGACAGGCTGACCCTAATTAAATTGGATTTTGTGATGGGAAGGATGGTCCCATCATCTCTGAATGGCATCTCTCTTCCTTCCTGCTCTCTGCACACTTCTCTCAACACCATCTATAAGTTCTAAATGCCTTCAGAAAGGAAACAGAGCAAGGAAATGATCTATAATGAGCACATTTTAATTCCATTCTGTGAGACAGGATTGCAAAAATACATACATACTTTTAAATAATCACTCTCTATCTGTATCTAAAATGTATGTTTTTTGCATATTACGTATCTAAACAACTAATGTTAATTGTTAGAAACTGAATTTCAGTATAAAACTTTTGGTAAAATTCAAAAAAGTATAGGAAACAAAATAACCATTAATTCAGAGATTATAGCTGATACTATTTTGATGTATTGATTTTCAGTATCGGGTGAGGTGTGTGTGTAGAGAGACAGACAGACAGTTTTTGTCAGAGAGACAAAAACAGAGAAATTTGGGATCATAATGCATATAGTGTTATATGCATATAGTTTTACAGTTTCTATTAATGCATACATATTATATTCCATTAAGTTCCCTTAGCAACATTTTATGAAGGATTTTAACAATCTGATAGAAAATAATTTTACACTGACATTAAAGAAAGAAACCTCCCTTGAGTTGTAATCAAGAAAATAAAACAATTTCTCAAAACAGCACATTCTTGATGGTTTAGAAGAAATATCCTTTTTTAAAAATTGCACCTACTGGTATAGCCAACATATAGAAACTTCAAATAGCCAAATCAGGACTTGAGTCACTGTGGTTAAGCAAATGGAGTTAAAATTAACATCACATCCCGGATGGAAGTACAAGTCCATGAAACTACTCCGAAGAAATATCTTGGTATTATAGCTGTTACCTTTAATCGTTTCCACGAGTCAGTAGTAGGAAAAAAAAAAAAAT
Organism: Mellivora capensis; assembly: GCA_004024625.1. NCBI lineage: Eukaryota > Metazoa > Chordata > Mammalia > Carnivora > Mustelidae > Mellivora > Mellivora capensis. Next base: position 135,258 of record PISX010001468.1, on the reverse strand, counting down.
AAAGAACCAATACCACTAAGGTAGAGTCTTCTGGGGCTCACTCATATCTACATTTCCTCTCCTTCTGAGCTCAAGGAAGAATTCCTCTGCTCTACCTCCTTAGCAAATTGAGAGCGTATGACCAATTTCAGCAAACAGAATGTGACCAGAAGCAATGTGTGTTTCTTCAGTGACCACTGCAAGATAGTGCCAACACCAGCTGCCCTGCTGTGGTGACTATGAAGGAGGCCTTGTATTGAAATGGCAGAGCCAGAGATCAAGGGCAGTGCCTTGGATCACTGCTAATGGGGAACAACTGCCCTAGAGATCTTCTCAGTAGTACTAAGCCATTGGGGTTATTTGTTAAGTTAACTTAATCTATCTTATACTAATATAGTCACCAAAAGAAAGAAAAAAAAAAGAATGTTCTATTCTGATCATATGTCCTATCACAAACACATGATAGCTGTAGGCTTTACAGAAGATAAGGCAGGCAGCAATCTGTTAAGGCACACTTCTTCCCCATCTGTCCACCTGATAAAACAAGGTTGGTCAGAGTGTGTGAAGGGACCAAAAGCACGGATCTGGGAGAGCAGATCTCAGGGTCAGTTGACATTGACCTCCTATGTCTAATAGGCATCTACTATGTCTAGTCTAGTCTAGTGGGGACCTACTATGAGAAAAACTGCTTTGCAGGGGCTTCTAGGAATAAAGAAGTTCATTAGGGATAGTCCCTGCCTTCTAGAAATGTAAATTCTAACAGAGAAGAAAACCGTAAGAGTACAAAGATAGGGTGCTTCTAACAGCTGTGTGACTTTGGGGAGGTCACTTATTTTGCTGAGCCTCAAGTTCACCATGTGTCAAACAGGGATTAAAAACAGTACCTTCCTCACTGAAGTGCTATGAGAATAAAACATCTAGCACAATACCTAACACAGAGTAATAACTCATTAAATACCTACTACTGTTGCTTTTTATTTACTTTTTAGTTATTTGGAATATTATTATTAACACAGAATTGTTTCTCCTTCTATTCAAGGAAAGTAGTCCCTTCCTCCCTCCTGAGTATTAAAATATACAATATATACAATACTACAGAAAAAGCACGGAATATGCAGCAGACAGTCCAGATATGAAAAACTGGAACCCATACCCTGGGTCATGTGACTTTTGAAGACCTCAGTTCTATCATCAATAAAACTGAGATAATATCATCATTTCAGGACTCTTGAAAGGTATTATGGAAATCAAGTACATAAGTCAGAAATACAAATTTCTTCCTCACTCCTCACCTTCTTCAAGAAAGATAACCAGAACAAAAGATGTTAAGTCTCTTTACAACAGTAAGGAGATTGTCCCTAAGTATCCTACTGCAAAGCTGTATATACTGCAATTTCCTTTCCAAATTCCTATAAATCACAACCTTCCATTTCCTGAAACTTTAAAATTGTATTCATTGTTACCCACATTTTTTTAACCAAACACAAATTTTTCTTTTACCTTTGTAGTTCTATGGGTTGAACTATTGTATTAAAAAGTTGATTGAGAAATAAACTGTCTTTACCAGCAACAAGCAACCAGGAGCAGTCAACCCCACCTCCTACAGATTTCTGTTATCACAGAGGGGCATGGAGTGCTAGGACTTCAGGGAGACAGCATGGGGAAGGACTTGTGATATCACAATCAGCAAGTCTTGAGAAGACACCAACATGACCGGTTTACTGCTAACTCAGGGGTGGAGGTATTAAAAGTGAGTTATAGAAGAAACAGGACATTGGAACTGGGTAAATCTTCCTGCCAGAGAAGCTGAACCTATGCTTCAACAGCTCCTACTTTAACAGCTTCTCACATCAGCTGATCTAGATCTGTTCTTTTTTACTTTTTGTTAATAATACAAATGGTATGCCCCCCTTCTCTACCAGCTGGGTTTTTCTTGGATGTTTGATCCAAGCTTCTCTCACAAAGATGAGGAAAAAGAGCCAAGAGCATGATGTGATCAGGTAGGAGAAAACTTAACAGAGTTTGCAATTTGAAGCTCAGGACCTGCAAAAGTAATCATTTCAGTATCTTCACTTCTCCATTTGACCCTAAATATTCGGGTCAAAAACAAGATCAGACCCAAGCCATCAAATTTAATTTCAAGAAAGTCTTTTCTCCTATTTCCCAAGCAGGAACTCTAGAGTCAGATGAGTCTGAATTCCAACTGTGAATCCCTCCTTCCACCCTACCATGCCACTGACTCAATTTGTGAACCTGAGTGATAACCTCCCTGAGTCCCATATTTTATGCCTGCAAAATGGGGAAGCACAACTTACAGAATGGAGTGTTAGGAAGATTAAATGAGATTGTATATGTGAAGTGCTTGCAGAACCACTGTACACGACCACGCAAGTTGAACACCATCTCCACACTTTGAATGGCATGTCTTAAAGTTATGCAGTGTAAAACCTATACAACCACATATGGCAGCCCTTTTCCTTCATTCAACAGTCCCATTCATTCAAACATTCACAAACTATGTTCCAGGCACTATTTATTCTCTCAACCTCCCTTAATAAGCCTTAATGAATTATTCTTCTATAAATTTATTCTAAATAAATTCTTGGATTGCCAAGACACCTGTCATGATTTTATATTTTCTGTCTCACAATCAATTGAGTAATTGTCAATTGCTCAACATACTCACCATATTGCCATATCCTAGTATTTCTGTTCATCGCTACATCCTGCTTCCCTAAGACCCAGCACAGAGCATGGCATAAAGTCTGTTCACAATGAATACTTCTGATTATGAACGACATATGTCTTTCCTAATAGCATGGCTGAAGCCAACTTGGCTTGAAAACTACCAGCAAAAAAGGGTCATTATCTCTGCTTTCATTTTGAACCCCTAACCTCTAGATCACTCTCTGATACATAATAAGTATTTAATAAATATTTAGGGAATTAATGAAAAGCTTGAGACCTTGGAAATGTTAAGTAGAAATAGGAGCCCTGAAAGATGACTTATCAAATAAGGATTAAAAGAAATTTATTTTGGAATGGAAACCACCTACATTGAGTCCCAAGTGTGACATGGAGTATCAGGTATAACAGCCTAATAATTGAAGAGGAGTCCAAGAAAATCAGCTCTGTCCCAGACTTGGTATCTGTTCTTCTTAATGGTCCATAAACTGGACCATTTGATATTGTGATATTGTGATATGATGATATTGTGATAATAATAATACTAATACTATTTATCAAGTGCCTTCTACCTTCACAACCATGTCATAATATACATACCAGTGTATATAGACAGACAGACATATGTCTGTATAAATACATACATACATACATATGTACATACATACATATTTCTGTATATATACATACATACTGCCTACCCCTAACTGGACAAAGTTTAAATTACATGAGATGATGATAAGAATGTATTTAGCGCCATGTCAACACACAGCTACAAATTCCTGAGTGATGATTATTAAGGCTCAAAAAAATGAGGGCAAAACAGAATAAAATGAGGTTTTAAGAGAAATTTACCAATAATATACATACATTCCTTTTTTAAGGGCAAGGAAACAGGCTCAGAGATGTTAAGTAACTCGTCCATGCCTTATGTACAGGAAATGATTGAACTGGAACTTAAACCAGGTTCATCTGATCTCTCCATATGGAGAAATCAGTACATGTGCACATGTGTGCACAAGGACATGAAGGTACAAGCATGTGTACACCTCACACTGTTGCTACAGTTCAGGATATGCCCATAAACCCTTTCATGAGGAAGAGTTCACTGAAGTGAATTTCTAGAGATTTTTGTAGTAACTTTATTTAGCTCCAAAACATATATGTTCTTAAAAATTTGCCTATTTAAGAAGCCTATTATCAATCCCCATGATGACATTACCCAGGAGAGAGACATCTCACTCTACACATGATTATGAAAATCACAAGCAGTCCACTTTTCTGGCAAACTATGCCAATGGCCTCCCTAACCTCCTGCATCTTGGGATTATTAAACTGGGAGGCTGAACAGTTCAGATGCCTACTCTGTGAGCAATACCCCAGGCTGTTTATTGACCTGAAACTCTCTGGAGGCTCTGCACTCCAGTGGGTCACTGGACCCACTGCACTCCAGTGGGTCACTGCTGAGCTGCCCATGTCCTCTTACCTAATAGAAGGCAGAGCTCAACAGGATGCCTGCTTGGGGCCAAAGGTAAGGGCTGGCACTGGGCCACACAGCTGCTCTAGGTCTTTCTCTGTGGCAGATGTCAAGGTCTGCAGGGTGTTTTATTAAAGGAACAAAATGCAATGCCTTCAAGACACCAGCCCTCTTCTCCATAAAGCCTTGGCCTGTGTGGAGTCAAGATCCCCAAGGAACCCCAGCTCAGCTGCTCCTGGGGGTAGGGGAGGAGTCTGTTCCATGAGCTTCCAGAGCTCAACACAGCCTGCCCCTTCCCTCCATGCTTGTTAGACACCCAGTGTGGTTTTCAGAGGCCATGTTGATGCCATATGTTCATGTCACTGAAGCATTTTACTGCCTGAGCAGAGGCACTTAGCACAAGGAGGAGTACATTGTTTTCATAGCTGGTTGGCTCTTAACACTTCCCCAGGAGACTCTGGGCTCAAAGAGAGGGTGTCTGGGGAGTTTGGGAAGATGCCAACAAGGTAAAGGTTAGTAGGGACACAGTTCAGAATGTCCATCAGGCAGAGAGAAGGGCATATTTTGGAGCAAAAAAAAAAAAAAATTAAGGAAGACAATAAAGAAATTATATATGTAGAGGGGTTTTTTTTTCTTTAATGGCAAATTAACATTACTTTATGTCAGTGATTCTCACTTGACGAGGGTCAATTTTCTCTCCCAGGGGATACTGAGCAAAGCGTGGAGATTTTTTGGGTTGTCACAGCTGGGCAGAAATGAGAGTGCTACTGGCACCTAGCGGGTAGGGACCAGGAATAAGGCTTAGGATCCCACAATGTACAGGACAGTCCCCAACAACAGGATTCTCTGGTCACATATGTCAATAGCGCTGAGGTTGAGAAACACTGGGGTAATTAACACTGAACACATAAGAAAGCTCTCTTGTCCTCTGCAACCTCACTGCACAAATAATTAAATTAATCGCATCCGGAGTCGTGTAGGGAAGCATCAGGGCATAGTATTTAAAAGCAATATCATCTGAGTGTAAGATCTAGATTTAAATTTTAGGTGCAGAACTTTCTAGCTCTGCAAGCTTGGACAGGATATCTAACTTCGGTGAGCTTCAGTTTCCTCTTCTGCCAACACAGGCAGAACTGGCTACCCTTAACTGGACAAAGTTTAAATTACACGAGATGATGATAAGAATGTATTTAGCACCATGTCAACACACAGCTACAAATTCCTGAGTGATAATTATTAAGGGTCAACAAAGTAAGGGCAAAACAGAACAAAACGGTGTTTTAAGAGAAATTTACCAAGCATCTTGGTAATTTGAGGAAATTGGGGTTTGAGTTAGAAAGATCTCAAGGATGCTCAGACCTGCTACCTCTTTCCTTAGAGGGTTCTTTGGCTCCAAGGAGTCCCACCACTGTGTACTAACCCCCCACAGGCCACCTAGTTGGCCATCTTGGACTATTACTGTCCCACTGCTCAGCCCAGGTCGTTCTTATGTCCAGATCTCTATTGCCACAGGCCAAGCCTAACCCCAGTGATGATCTAATCACAAAGTGAAGACTATCAGTACCTGATACTCAGGCACGTGTTTTCCTTCTGCATGGAGCTAGAGGAGCTCTGGTCTTTCTGTGATGTTCCAGTACTGAGCAGAATCAGGCCAGACTTAGCCACATCTGCCTTTGGTCCGACACCCCTCTGACCTCTCACAGCCAACATTTGCCTCAATGCTGTTACCTCCAGTCTTCAGAGCCCTGTCCTCAGAGCAACCCTGGAGCTTTCCTCTCTTCAAGCCCCATTTCCTGGCATGTGGTTTTCCCTGCTGGCTTCAAAGGCACCCCAGGCAGGGGAGCACCACAGAGCAAGAAGAGAAGTGCTTAGCCAGCCACACAGCCTGCCTCAAAAGGCCTTCAAATCAAAGAGATCAGAAATACCTTGGAAACCATCTAGCATAGTTTCCCCTTGCTGTTAAAACTGAAGCTCAGAAAGAAGGGACCAGGAACTGCCAGTAGCCCATTAGGTCCCTTTGTGAAAATTAGAAATGGTACCCATCTGGATGAGGGCAGTCCTGAGCCAAGGTGAATACACAGCCTGACAAGTTCAAGTGGCCCAGATCGTAGGTCAAGACAGGTCTCACTGTGCACAGAACAATCCTCTGCAAAAGCTCTGGGAAGGAGTTTGCCCAAAATCACAAAAATGAATTGTCACAGAGCTGAGATCAGACAAACAACTTCTTTGTAGAGTCAGTTATATATGGAAAATGAGCGGCTCCTGAACTCTCTGCTATCCTTGCAAAACAAGATTTATTGGTCAGAAAGTGGATTTTACAACCTGGCCACCTTGTGGCCCCTTTAATGACAGAAAGGGGGAAAGGCTGACAACCTGCCATGATATGGGCTTCTTGAGGATACTTTACACATAGCTGGTGGCCCAGAGAAACTCAATACATTCTAAAGGCGTAAAGGGGCTCAGTAGCTAGGGAAGGGGAACTCAACTACCCAGTTCAGAGTCAAGACTTAAATATGCAAGGTCAATTCTCAAAGGATGGTTTTGTTTTGAAATTGTAACGACCAGCATGGCATAGCTATGAAAACGGGAAATCACTTCAGAGAAGCCCATTAACTTTCCCACCACCTGAGTATTTCATATTATTTCTGTGATGAGAAAAACATGGCATGTTATTAGGGGCACCTTCAATTGGAATTAGATGGGTTATTATATACTACAGCTCAAACAACATCAGTTTTCCTGAATGGGAACCAGTTAATGATGTCAACTCCCTTATATTGCCTTGGGACAAAAACATCCCCTTCTTTCTCTATCTAATCTATAGGTCAAGGGACAGCAGACTTTTAGTAGAAAGGGCCAGATGGCACATTTCTTAGGTTCTGTAGGCCATATGGTCTCTGTCACAACTACTCAACTCTGCCATTGTAGCACAAAGGCAGCCACAGACAATATGCAAATTCATGATTGTGGCTGCGTTCCAATAAAGCTTTATTTCTAAAAAATTGGAGGCTGTCCCCTGCTGAGCACGAGGTGGGCAGAACCTTAGTCCCTGCTCATTGACAGGTTTGGAAAGCCACCAAGATGGGATGCTCCTGGACAAACAGAAATGAGAACTCAACATGGGCAAGGGTGGGAAATCCTTCTTCTGATTCTACCCTTGATTATCACAGAGTTGGGAAGAAGATTAAAAAGAGAAGGCTGGTATCATGCAGTAAGAGAAAGGAACTTATGTGGAGCGCGGATGCTTCATTCTAAGATAGGCCCCAAATGCTAGTTCCCATAGCATCTGTCTAGGCATCATGAGGTTAACAAATCAGTGTAAGATTCTGAAAACCATACTGGTCTCTCCACTGTATTTTCCCAAGATACCAAAGGGATACAACCACCAAAAAGAAGGCCTCGATAGCAGGAGCATATTTAAGAATTCATGTATATTGTATTTCTTTAGCCCATTATATGGCTGTATTAACAACCTAAACAGGATTTCTTAGAGGCCTAAGATCTGGAAGCCATTAACATGACTAGAGGCTCTACCTTTTCTTAGGAAACAGGGAGCCTCTACTCCAAGCTTGCCAGACCGTGAGGGGGAAGTGTAGTGTACATCCCCAGGCATAACAACTCATCCTTTACTAGAGAGCAGAACACAACTCCAATTCCTTCTTCATGAGTAAAAAATAATGTTTTCCAGATGATACCACAATCCCTCCAGGACAGGGACTGTATTTTGTACTTCTCCGTATTATTACACCCTTGCCCAGTGTCCCCACAGGTTAAAACAGTAATTGTTAACATCGGAGGAGCAATTATTCAATGTCAGGCTTTATTTAGAGTGCTTTAATGCCCTTCTTATTTAATAACCTCGCAACAACCTATGACTCGGGGCCCACTATTTTTATTATTCCAAACTGACAAATAACGAACTAGGACACAAAGAGATTGAGTAATTTGCCCGAGATCATGCAGCTGCAAGTGAGGAAGCTCAGATTTGAACCCTGGTATCCCAGCTCCACAGCCAGTGCTCTTAACTTCTCTGAAATACTGCTTCTAATAATGCAACCAATATAGGTGATCGATAAATGTTCGGGGCCAATGACAGTAGTGACTCAGAGATGAGAAACAAAAAACAAGGTCCAAATTGAAGCTAAGCCAAACTGTGCATGATTGCCAGTAGACACATTCCGAGCCACTCTCTCCTGAGGTGGGCAATACGGTACTGTCTCGTCCCCTCTCAAAGGGAAGTCAGGTCCTAAGAGTGGTGGATGTCATTGAAAGAGCTATAAAGAGACAGGTCTGCAGCTCTGTAAAGAAAGCCCTTTTTCAATAGCATCAGACTGGAATGCCCTGGAAATAACCCAACAGCTGGAAATGATGCTCTCTCTAGGCACTCTCAGAACCTTCTCTAAGGGGACAGGGTAGAGAAAGTGGCCCCAGGGCAAACTCCCACTGCCATTTCCCCATCTCTCCAAGATCCTGCTTCTGGGGAATACAGGGGTCAAGCCCTCTGAATTTCCCAGTGACTGGGATGAAGACTAGGGGCAGCTAAGGAGAAAGAAGAGGCAGAGGCACTACCTAGCAGGGGCTAGAAAGGATGGTCTTGTTCATTACACCATTTGGGTTTTCCTTCCTCGATATCCAGATTATTTTGGTTTTTATTTTCTTCTTTTTTTTTTTTGTCTTTCCTTAAAATGTTTTTGATTCAGAAGCTATTTTAATTTGTTTTTCTTGTCTAACATTGGCATTTGGGAGTAGGAAATGTAGTCTAATTACAGTTTTGATTACACCCCCATGGTATATAGGGAGGGTCACACTTCTGCTGGTTTTTAATATATTGTGTTCTTGGCTTCCGTCTTTCACAAAACAGTTATTTAATAGTTTTGAGCAATTGGATAGCTTTTAATTAGCTCAGTATTCTATACCTCCAAAGTCATTATATCACATTATGAGTGTGCAATAATCTGATTGCTTTTTTCAACTGAGAATATTTTTCAAACAGACCTTATCTATTTTTGTGAAAAACCTCTATATTCTTGAAAAACAGTTCATGCTCCATTTTCAAACTCTTTCTTCAAAACTCTGTTAATCACTCCTAATGAAATGTGAAATAAAACTATTTGTTCTGCTGAGCAAATATTTAATTGCTTTATCATTGCTTTTTTGTCCAACATATTTTGGTAATAGGGTACAAAAATTCTGTGTATCAAATGATTTCCTAGGTCAGAGAATCTTTATTCAGATCCTGGTTTTTCTTTAATCTGCTAAAGATCTGGTCCCAATCACTTTGGCCCAAATCACTACCTTTATCTGTACATACATTCCCCCCCCACATAGAACATGGAATTGAATAAGACACTTCAAAATTGGGCACTGGGGTAGCTCAGTTGGTTAAGTGTCTGCCTTTGGCTCAGGTCATGGTCCTGGAGTCCTGGGATGGAGCTCAGCGTTGGGCCCCCTGCTCAGTGGGCGTCTGCTTCGTCCTCTCCTCCTGCTTGTGCTCTCTCTCTGTCCCTCTCTCTCAAGTAAATAAATCTTTTTGAAAAAATATCAAAATTGCTTTTTGACAATACCAGTCTAGGATAGCTTAGAGTAAGGCTTCCATTTACCACCAGGACCATCTTGCCTCTTTCTTTCTGCGACAAGATAAGCCTTCTAACCAGATTTCATCTGATGAAGGAAGGAGGAAAAAAATCAAATAGACCCTAAGCATCACCGCACTGTCCTTGGAAGGAAAAGGAATTCTTTGTTCTAACTCCCAGACACACACACACACACACACACACACACACACCTGACACTTGAATGTGAAATTTTTAATAATCACTTGTAATGCATCAATATCTTATTTGAGCAGCCAGAAAACATTTGACAAGGGGATTATTTCCTTTACTCAAGGGCAAAAACCAAAAGGCCACAAAGCGAGAGGATTCAAACCACCCTGTATCTCCTAAGGAATGCTGCTGCTGAGGGTTAGCTGTTAAATGCATCGCATGGAACAATCACAGAGAAATGCCAGCCTCAGCATGAACAAATTTAGAATCTTGAACTTCCAAGGCTAGACTCTCACCATAGTGTATCAGTCAGATTTCATTCAAGTCACTGCCAGGAAAGACCCAGACATCAGGCTAGGATCAGGGCTCATCAGGCACCAGAAAATAAAATACTCCTTCATGGATTGCAGATATAGGAAATAAATTGTATGAATTGGTTTCAACTCCTAAGACATACATTTACTATGGAAACACCCAAAAACATAGGTTAAATGTACATATCAAGGAGCAAGAAAAACAGGAGAGTTTCCTGACTTATAAGATTGAACTGTGTGAAAGTCAAGATGATCTATAAGCTCCTTTCGACCCTGAGCTGCTGTAATAAAAAGCAAACAAAAATCTAACAACACACCAAGCACTGAATCCTGGGTTGGATTCTACCATATTGGATCAGCCCCACCAGGAATTCCATGAGATCTTTGACTTCCTGGCTCTCTGAGATTCCCAACACGTCAGACATTCACCCTAAGATCGGCATTTTGGCTCACCCAACAGCTGCCAAAAACTAAAGGCTGGGATTTCAACCATAACTGGGAAATATGTTTCAAAGGCCCTCTCCTCATTTCCATTCCACTTGCATTCCAAGTGGCTCTTCACATGCAACATAAACTGGCCAAGCTTCTAATCAAGGTTGGGTCTGAGATAAACTAAATGATTCCAATGAGCCCACTGCCAGCTGAAGAGAAGTGGCACCTGGGACGAAGAAAAAGAAAAAAAAAAAAAAAAAGGAAACTGGAGAGGAGAACGCAGTGTGCTCAGGAGAGGAGAAGCTAAAGGAGTTGTAAGAGAGAAAACAGATTCCCCCGGAACTTTCCTTAGGAAAATGAAGACAAAGGGGGTAGGGAGTGGGGGTGCTGCTGAGCTTTACTCACATCAGTCCCCCTTCCTGAATTGAAATTTTCTCTTCTCCAAATATTAAAATCCTATATGGAATCCCAGTTTACATTACTTCTCTATAAGACTTCCCCAAACCCAGCCTCCCCCAAAAAAGTTCTCCATTTCGGGGTGCCTGGGTGGCTCAGTGGGTTAAAGCCTCTGCCTTTGGCTCAGGTCATGATCCCAGGGTCCTGGGATCGGGTCCCGCATCCGGCACTCTGCTCCGCAGAAAGCCTGCTTCCTCCTCTCTCTCTGCCTGCCTCTCTGCCTACTTGTGATCCCTGTCAATAAATAAATAAAATCTTTAAAAAAAAAAAAAAGTTCTCTATTTCCTGAACTCAAAATGTCTCTCATTCTATCCATCTAGCAATGATGCTCACACTGTCTTGCATCATCTCACATTCTCGTTTTGTGACATCGTATAACTATTACACTATAATCTGGCTTCTCACATAGACAAGCCTTGATTCCCAAGTTTGATCTTAACTCTTTTGAAAGGGAAGTCCATAATTATTTTAGCTTTCTTCTCTAAGGCAGTAAACTGCACATGGTAGGTGTTCAATATATGCTGGTGATTAAGGAAGACGAAAAAGGAAGGAAAGAGTACGGGAAAGGTAACATGGACCAAAAATGCCCCATGGTAGCATGAGGGTGGACCTGTTGTACCAGGGAGGGAATCAGAATCCCATGCAAGCTAAGAACCAACAGCACCCGAGAGACACTTGGATACATGTGTTGATTTAAAGGAAGGATGTAAGGAAAGGAAGATGGATGGAAGAAAAGGTTGAAAAATGGGAAGAAAGAGGGGAAAGAGAGAGGGAAGGATGGAGAAAGGCAGAACGGAAGAAAGGAACGATGGAAAGAAAAGTGGAAAAACAGAAGAAAGCATGGGAGGAAGGAAGGTAGAATAAAAGAAAAGGAAGGGGCAGAGGCCAAGTCTTACCCGTGTACTTCTGGATCTTCCATTTTTTTACTATTCTCTTTCTTGTTCCAAAATATCTCTTAGTGCCTTACAGGGCGCCCAGCACCTAGTCCCAGGCTTGCCGGTGCTCCTGCATAAAACTCCAACCTCTGATTTGCTTCACTGGCCAGCACCCGCCATCTCCTGCAGGTACAGTGCCATTGATCTGGGGAAGTCAGCCCCAGGAAGGCTTCATTTCATGACCCAGGACTTAGAGCTCTGGAGGACGTCCGGGCAGAAGGCTGAGGCACCACTGGCTGGCCACCAGGAGTTGCAGTAGGAGGTCTTCTCCTCTTATTTGTGCCAAGGTGTCACATGACTCACTCAGTCCACTGGCTCCCTGCGCAGCCCATCAGGGAATCAGGGCTCGGGGGCTCCACGGGGTAGGTGCAGGGGAATGCCTCTCATTGGCATCCAGCCATGCCTCCCTCACTGCCAACCCCCCGAGGCACTGCCTTTGCACCTCCTCCACACTCAATCTGGACTGTGCCCTGGCCAATACAGGAAGGCTGGAGTCTAACTCTTGACAAAGGCACAGCTCTTTGTGGTAACCCCAAAAAAAGATCCCAGGCAGCTCCAGGCTTCCCAAGAAGTCTCCAGCTCTACTGTTCCCCTTTCCCTCTAACAGAAATGCCACTTCGTTAGAAGTGTTCATGTACATACTTTTTTAAAAAGAAATTTGCCATGGGCAACACATCCACTGAGGAGACAAAGAAGGGGTGGTTGATGGGAAAAGAGGAAGGTCTACATCCATAAACCCCTGAAATTAGAAGCAGACTTGGGTACAAAAAGATGTGTTTGCTCTTCAGGTGAGAATGTCCATGGCTTTCAGTAGGTTCTCCAAGGGAACAGTGATCCACAAAGATTAAAACTACCACCCTATATAAGGTAAGTTGCTGGGGGCTCATCAATCAGGAAAAGCATGCCCTGTTAGCTTCCCAAAAACAACTGAATTTCATGAAAATGCATTTCCTAGAATCAACCTATTTCACTAAAACAACAAGTGAACTTTAACATAAGAGCCTTCTTCCCCTTCTACCCCACATCTCAGAAGTGAACAGTCTCTGTCCGTACCCACCAGCCCTACAGCCCGCATCTGCAGGCGATGGCAGGGGAAGGCCATTTAAACTCGTGACACTTCATTAAGCCCATGCCCACTGCCATCACAACTCTAAATTAAAGTAAACCAATTCCAAATGAGCAAGCCTTGAAACGCTTTCCCTTCTGTCCACCCAAATGCATTCTACAGAAATAAAACAACTGGTTTTTAAAAAGGTTACAGTTGTAATATACCACATCATCTTGAAACTTAAAATATCACTGGAAGAATAACCAGGGCTGTGTGTGAAATATTTCACTAAGCCCTAACATAGCACTGCAGGGACATGAAGGGTGATTCGATTGCTACACAATAAAATGAAGCCGAGAAAAATCAGGGTGACGCACTTGAGCAAGCACCGAAACACGAAATAATGGGAAAATCTGCTTTATCACTTTATTTTTAAAAAGCCGTTAGCAGACTCTGCAGCTGTTAATCACTGCTCACATGTGGCATGGCTGTCACCTTTATGAATCATGTTTTATCTTGAAAAGATTGTCCTTTATTACCTTTCCTTTTGCACGTTCCTAAGGAGATGTGAAACAAGAAAATAGGAAAAGCTCTGAGGTTCTCCGTGCCAGGATCAACATTTACAAATAAGGCAAGCGGGAAAGTATGTTAAAGTTTTAAATTATGTCCAATTTTGTGAAGCTGAATATTAGCATCTTTGTTTCCAAGCTGCTGGAACAGTGCCATCTCTAACCCAAAGGAACTTCTAACTCTAAGACTTTGCCTTGATAGCACATGAAATCGAAGCCCTAGGTAGCGAATAGCAGAAATACTCGGATAGCTCTTGTTTTAAACGAAAGATTTAAATGAGTTTGTTTCAAAGTAAAAGACATGGTATTGCCTCAGTCTGTAACCATCTGAAAGATAAATCTGATGAATGAAGGTAAATATACAGTAACTGGGACCTATGAAGACACACATATAAAGGAATAAGGAATGTTTACAATCATATGCATATGACTGTCCACTTAATTTTTTTAAAGATTGTATTTACATTTTTGAGAGAGAGAGCATGAGATGGGGGAGGCTCAGACGGAGAAGCAGTCTCCCCACAGAGCAGGGAGCCCGATTCTGGGCTCCATCCCAGGACTCCAGGACCTGCAGGCAGATGCTTAACCAACTGAGACACCCAGGCACTCCCGTGTCCTTACTTTAAAAACAGAATGAGTCAACCAGGATGAAACTCGGGGCTCAGGAAAATGTGCCTCAATGCTCTCGCCTGACCCAACCTTGCCATTACTGAACTGCGACATTAGCCATCCTTCAGCAGACCAAAAAACAGTCACTCTGCATCCAGTCCTGAGACTCATGGCTCTCAGAAGTTCTAAGAATTAGGACTCTCGGAAACTAACATCCTAAGAAGGAACAAATTCCATTCCTCAGCCAGAAGGACCGGGCAGTCTTTTTATGCAACACACCCTCACCCATGGAGCTTCGTCATACCAGAGTCAGAACGGGGCACAAATCGCGGGGTGCCAGTGTCAGCCCTGTCCCACCCTCCTCCCCTCCTCTTTCTGAACAGGAAGCGCTCTGGGTCCCACAGGTCAAAGCCAAGAGCTTGTGAGCGGGCTTTCTCCTCCTCAAGGGCCGCTCAGGATGCTGCTTGCTCTCAGCTATCCGACCTGCCCGTGAGTAAGGCACTTACCATGAGGGAAGGCAGGCAGGGCTGCTCCGTCTGCACCCAGGGCTCTGGATGCTGGGGTGCCTGAAAGGAAACTCCGGTGCCGCCTGGAATGTGGATACGGAGGCTGAGGCTCTGCCTGCCTCTCAGCAAAGGCAGCATGTCACCCTTCCAAATGAATGAATTAATAAATAACTCCTCGGTCAAATCTGTGGATTTTCCATAGCACATGGAAACCCTGGCTACTTCCTCAGGAAAGGGGACAGTGGGAACTCCGGTGCCTGAGGGGGACACAATTATGATTTGAAGCAGGAGTTGGCTACCCAGATCACACCACAGAGCATGACCCCCTTCTCCCAGGTGATGCAACTCTTATTCCCCTCCCCCCAGGGGCGGAGGACCGGTAAGAGCCAGGAGATTACCATCACCTGTCCCTCTTCCATTCCCCGCCCCCCCCACCATGTAGGCAATCAATAGCTTTCCAGCCACCTGTATGAGATTTCCCCCTGAGTTTGGTGCATGAGCAGAGGGACATCAGGCACATCTGGTATGTGCCCAAGATTATACCAAGAGCTGCTGAGCGTGAACGATAAACATGTTCTTTAAACCCATCTCCATAATCCGACTCAGAAAAAGCATTTGGCATGATTTTGATGCTCTCAACTGTTAAATCCCCATGCCTCTCTCCACATAGGACACCCGATAACACTGTGACAGGGGACCGTCATGCCTTTTGACCCTGCGTAATAATTCCAGCTAATGCTAAGTGAGTATGACTGATGGTGATTCAAGAGGCTGCGGCTGTTACTTTGGCAGACTGGGGAGCAAGGCACCGAGGGTGTCTTGCCTCCTCTCTCTCTCGTACGTAAAATACTCCTGAAAGAAGGACCCTAGAGATCAAATCAGATACTTTGGTTTTATAAATAGGGAAATGGAATCCAGACCATAAACCATTCATCTAGAAACTCACATCATTCATCCAGCAAACACTATGTACAAGATCTCTGCAATGCATAGCAACAAAATTCTATCATTTAGATATTTGGTCTATGGCCCAAATTTCAGAATACTCCTCCCTTGGATGTTTTTAAGTTTATGCATGTTTCCCATCTAGAGATGACCAAATAGAAATATATCCCAAGCACAGGAACTGGCAAACTTTTCTACAAAGAGCAAGACAGCAGACTGTGTGGGCCACAGGGTGTGTCACAACTACCCGGTTCTGACACTATAGTATGCAAGTAACTATCAGCAATAACAGATGTGACTGTGTTCCAATAAAACTTTATTTACAAAAAAAAAAAAAGTCTGCCTGCTAGATTTGGCCCACAGGCTATACTTTGCTGACACCTGCCCTTAGTGAATCTCATTTGACAATGACCTTTTGGGGCTGCAAATCTTAAGTTTGCCCTAATCAGATCATATTTAATCGCAAACCTCCCTTAGGTTCATAGAAGATAGGAAATATATATAAAGGAAAAATCACAGAACAAGGAGTTTAGAGAATGAACCTATAACCCGCTATTACAACTAACCATAAAGCACAGGGAAGGGATAGGAGTGATCAATAGAACTGCTCCTGCCCATCCAACCAAAGACGGATGGAAGTTTTCATCTATATAACCAAATGCTGAGCCTCCCTAATTGGATATCATCTCTCCTCCCCAGTTCAGGAAAGATGATGTTCCTAGGATATCAGGCAGATTCCCATCATTCTGTCCCTATAGGCAATAACTCCCATCCATGCTTGCTGGAGGCAAGTCTAAGCTGGGCTGCTTAGCTTGGTTGACAGTGCAGACTTGGGGCACTCGAAAGGTCAATAAGAAGGTCTGATCTTCCCTGAGCCCATTCCCTGGGCATGGGGGGGGTGGGTTGAGGAGCAGGGGGGTCAGCATCCTCCCCTGTTTGTGTCTGCTTTAGAGAAAGCAGATCTCAAAAGTGGCCCCAGCCAGCTGTAAAACCAACAGGGTTCATCACTTGAGAGAGTGTTGCTCATCTGAACCCACTGAGTCTGAATTTGAGAATTTGGGGCAAAAAGCTCACAACTTAAAAATAGCATCAAAAACTTGGCTGAAAGGGTTCCCAGATGACCCTCATGGATCATATCACACAGACTCCTGTTTGATGTGAGTCCAAAGAAGATGCGACTGTCAGGTACGCCCAATTATGCCTCAGGCCCTCCTCCAACTGCCTGCCGCTTTACAGAAAGGAACTCCTTTACAAAGTTATAATCGCCTAACAGAATGTGCCCTTTACACAAAGACGCCCCGTCAAGGAATCCACGCCGCCTCTGGTCAACTCACAGAAGTGCTTCGTGTCAAATTTCGGCTTTGAAGGAAGATGACAAGTGCACCCCTTGCATCATATTTCTCTGTTTGTTTGTTTCAGATGTGGGATGGGCCTCCGTGACACCAAACATCTGGATAAACATTTTTAAAGTGTCTCTGAACCAGTGATCCAGGTGTTTATTGTCAAAAAGACCAAAGAATCAAAGGGCTGGAAGATTTACCCTCTTTCCACCTTCTCATCCAAGGCTCTTCTACAACCCAGTCACCGCCCTAACCCTGTTGCCGCATGTCCCTTGGTTCATTGGTTTCTACGAAAATAAAAAGAGATTTGAACTCATTCACTGATCATCAGTTGAGAACTACATTGAGTTATGTCAGCCCTGATTTGGTTGATTTTACTCAGTAAAATTTAACGATGCCATAAAGCATTAAGAGCCAGCCAGAGCATCAGAGTCTGAACAACCACGGACCATTACACACAAAAGGAAAGTATCTACTAGGACTTCTCATTCCCGTTAGATAATGAATAAAAATGATGGAAAAGGGCAGTATTTTGGTCATTAGCACACAATTAAACACAACTCAGCTGCCAACAGGACACAAAGCCACAGCTCTGGAGTGTGACTGTTCATCTCTTCTTCCCACCGTAACGAGGCAGCAGGAGTGAGCCCTCAGCTGCTTCCCTGGGCTTCCCTTTTGCAGGCACATGCCCTGGGGAACCCTGAAGGCAACACACGTCACAAATGTGCATGAACTGTGTCTTCATAAATGCCCTCAGCTGGGATAGAGATCCTCCGATGAATAATAAAGTCACCACATCCCAGTTTGGTCTGGGACAGACAGTTTTAACCGTTGCTTTTCTTTGTCGTAAGTGTGCATACACATACATACTTACACACGTAAAAATGTAAGAAAGCAATTCCAAAGCAGGTCAGCCTTTTCTTTAGGAAGCTGTCATCACTAGAAATATAGGCTAAGGCTTCAGAGAGGCTGTCGTATTTAAAACACACACACACACACGCACAAGTACATGCACACACACACAAAACGTTTAGGAGGAGATGAGACATGTCTCATCTTTGCTGGCTACAAAGGTCATCGAAACAAATTAGGGTTGAGAATCTAAGAAAAATGGTACTATTTGCATTGTGGTTTAGTACAACAATTCCCAAAAGGTGACCCATTTTAACTTCTAATACAGTAAATGTGGACAGATTTAATCTAAACAAACAAAAGCTCTTTAGGGGTTTTTAATAATTTTTGAGGGTGGAAAGGGGCCTTAAGACCAAAAAGTCTAAGAATTCCTGATTTAGTGGAAGGAGTACACATTTTGGAATAAGATGGTCTTCAGATTTGTTTTGTCTCCTCTGTCTCCCATTAGCTGTATAACCTTAGCTGAGTTACTCAACTTCTCTGGGCTTCCATTTTCTATGGATCAGACTAATTACCCTTATGATTTTCTGCTCAAGCAAGTTTCCTTGCTGAAACATGATATCCAGAAGGTCAGGACTATGTCTGTGTGTTCACGCCAGATCCCCTGACCTAGCACAGCACATGGTATGATACATGATGGGGTCTCAATAAATAATTATGAATTGATAGACTGGATAGTTCTGAGGATTAAATAAGATAATATGCATAAGGTGACCGGTGAGGTGCCGGGCATCTAGCCAATGTCACAGTGGCTCGGTAAATATCAGAGCCCTTTCTTTACCACTAATGCCATTCTCAGTTTTATCACACAGGAGAGCAAATGCACAGCTTGTCTACAGGAAGTGAATATTTAAGACTTGGTTCTCAAAGGGTGGTCCCCAAACCAGCAGCATCAGCCTCACCAGGGAAACTGTCAGCACATGACTTGGCTCCAGTGCCCGAACGACCGAATCCGAACCTGGCAGGGGCTAGAAGAGGTCTATTTGTGTTGTAACAAGTTTTCCAGGAGATTCTGATTTCGTCCCAAAGTGTGAGAACCACAGCTTTGAGACATGCATTGGGTCTCTCTGAAAAGAGTATTTTATGCGAGTAGCATTTTAGACTTTGATAGCAGAGAGTACCTAATATGTCTGCTGCTGACTGCCTGGAATCTTTTCTTGAGCAAAGGTAGAAGATACATAGAGTCAACTGTAATAAATGTCTGTTGCTAGGCCTTGCAGGGCAGTGTGATTGATTTTGCATTCTGGCTGAGTATCTGGGGGCCAGCGCTAAACATACTTTGCATCTGAAATAAAGCTGGAACCAGCAGGGACAGAGGAAGTTTTATCTTAGCAAAGCCCCAGCATAACCCTTGAGTCATCTTTGTGGCTAGGCATAAAATCTATGGGTAGGAACAGAGACGGGGGAGGGGAGAAAGGTAAATGGTTGTCGGTGGCTGTGGAAAGCACACATTTTATTGCTGATTTCTTTTTTTTTTTTTTAATTTTATTTATTTGACAAAGAGAGAGAGAGACAGCGAGAGAGGGAACACAGCAGGCAGAGTGGGAGAGGGAGAACCAGGCTCCCGGCCAAGCAGGGAGCCTGATGTGGAACTTGATCCCAGGACCCCGGGATCATGACCTGAGTGGAAGGGAGACGCTTAAGGACTGAGCCACCCAGGTGCCCCATTATTGCTGATTTCTATCAGACCTTTGTAAACACACTCCTAGTCTTCACAACTCCCTTACAGTATAGCAAACCACTACCATTTGGGTAATCACTTGTAAGCTCTAAATTTTGAGGGATGTCACCACCAGTACCAGTGACAATTTGAGTAATTTCCATGTGCCTGCAATCCGATGGGCACTTGGGGCACTACGGATATATACCATATCCTCCGAGGCTCCCCGCTAACCTAGGGTACAGGCACTACATTACTCACTTTACATGTGTGGAAATTGAACCTCGAGAGATGTAGCAGAGCTGGGATTCAAACCCACAAATGCCTGACTAAAAATCTGTGCTTTTCACTAAAAGTTCTACCTACCTATATACAGCACAGAGTACAGCCTTGTAAATATCATGGAGCACCTTTTGGGTAGAGGCTATGATTCAAGGAATGAAGTAAAACTCACACAGAGTCAAAATAATCCCCCCCCAAAATCCCATAAATTGTTCATCAAGTACAACATATACTGTATTACATATACAATGTCTACAGTAAGAGATCTGTACTACTTCAAATATTAATTTAGATTATACAATGTAGATAATCAAAATACAGTGAGAGTATTTTTAATAAGTGAGAGAGGGTGTAAAGTTGATTTTGAGTCAGTTCAATATACACTGTGGCCACTCACAAACCTGGCTCCACACAGGATACATGCTAAGGGAGTGGACATGCACACATCATGCAGAGAGTTATGTATGTTCCAGAAGATTCTAGGCACTCTGGAGTTATCACAAGAAGCGCCCTATACAGCTGTTACCCAGAAAAGCTTGTGAAAAGCCAGGGGAGTGGGCACAGCCAGGCATGGTGACATTACAGGGCAGGGGCTAGAGCCTAGCCAGGCCATGAGATAACATGGAAAAGGGGATCTGAACCTTCATGAGAGAAGCAGCTGTAGAAGGATGGAGAAAAAACAAAGATCACACGAAACAGGGATTTGAACAAAACACCCCAGCTCTGGAATTGGGGTGGGGGCACCCTAGATTTGAGTCCTCCCCTGTTGCTAGTGCTTTGGCATTGACCCAATTATTTATAATGTAGGACTAATGATATCTAACCCACAGAATATGTATTTGTAGTGATTATATACATGTTTATGTTTATACAGCGGAATAATTTTATTTTTTATGCAAGATAAATGTGCATTATCTCAAATCAATTAAAATCACTTTTGAAAAGGTACTGTATCCTCCTTTAAATCTTTTCTGGGAAGAATGGAGAGGAGGAGTGGGAGGCTAAGAAATAAGTAACACTTAGTGCACACCTATGACGCAGGTCCTCCGCTTTATCCCCGTTTTTACAAACAAAGGAATAAGGCTCAGAGAGACTTGGTAATTTTCCCAAAGCCAGACAGCCGTTGAGTGGCAAAGCCAGAATTCGAACAAGTTCTGTCTACCTTCAAAGCTGAAGCCACTTCCTAACAAAGCTCAGCAAATGTTTGTCTTTACCAAATTGCATTGCAACCTAGTGATTTCCTGGCACACTCCTAAATAAGTGAGGAAGAAGGAAGCCACGTTGTTCACGTAGTCAACCAAGGCTTTCTGAGCAACGGCTGGATGCCTGGCCATTTGGGGTCCAGCAGTGAATAAGATAGGGACAATCCTGCTCCCGTGAAGTGGGGAGGAAAGATTCGTGCATCACGGGGCCGGGATGGAGGGTACAGAATCCTCTGTCTTGCCCTAACTCAACCACCAAACAGCTTGCGTGAGTGAGTTCACCCTGCTGGGCCTCAGTTTCCTTATCTGAAAAATGGGAAACGGGTGTACCTAATTTGATAGGATTGTCCAGCTCTCACATTCTCTGATTGCATAAGAAGCTTTTACTTTCCTGTCTCTATAAAATTCAGTCAGGCCATGAGCTGTGATGCATGTTATTCACTGGCCCCTCCTGGACCAAACCAACTATTTCTACCCTTTTCCTCTTATCAGAACTTTCCTCCAACACCATAGACAATCGGTCAAGTCCCAGAATTCCAACCATGGACTCTAGGAGTTCTGCAATCTACGTAGTCAGGGAAAATGAACACATGAGGCCCAAGTTGCCCAGCCCCTGGTTGTCACAACCACAAGTTCTCACAGACAAAACTCCTTGACTTCTCCATTTGGTCACTGGAATTTCTGCCTCTAAGTTACTTGTTCAAACAACTGTACAAAACGTACCAAAGACATCAGATCAGGCACCCTGTGCCCCCAGAGTCTCCAAGTAAGTTAAAAAAAGCTTTTCTGTCACTTGAAAGATAATGATAAAACATTTCTTTTAACCATTCTACTACGACCCTTATTATTTTTCATTTTTATTGGTATTTATATTGAATACACCTCTCGGTATTTTAAAAAACAGAATCCTTATTTAGATTATTTCAGGCCCACCCCTCAGTGATGCGTTCCTTGTTGTGTTATTCTACTTCTTTCATGTTTCTCTAAAAATCACTTTCCTGTTTAAATGGATTAAGTCAGTTATATGGGCACTTATCTTATGCTATAGATGAAGCTAAAATCCACAGGCTGGTGGTAGGAGCTGACTGGGTTCAAGGGCCTCCATCAGCATGGCCAAACAGAAACACAAACCTAAGTGCACACTGAGTGAGATTTCCCCCCACCCCGCTCCTTCCTCTCCCTCAGAATCACCCTCCCCAGACCAGGTTCCTTGATATCCAGGGAGAAGCAAAAACATCTGAGTATAAGGAGCTTGAGGGACCATTCTCCAGGTTCTCTGAGACAAAACAAATGATTCCCAGATCTCTCAACCTACAAAACTTGCTCATCTCGCTCCTCGCACTTAACCTCCACAAGTTTCAATATCTGTTCCCACGCACCCGTCTCCCCGCAAGCCTGCCACTTCCAAAGATACGAACGTCATGTGTATCCTCAGTGCCTAATACAGGTTTTGTGATCAATTATTATTTAACAGGTGGATCAATGAGATCCTTCTGCTGAGGGAGTGGGGGCATGGATAGGAGAGAAAGAAGCTCATGTGTTAGGAAAAGGATGAAGTTTTGAGGGAACTGTTAAGGGACACAGGAGCTAACATTTGCCTGCCCACTAAAATACTGGACCCTGTTAAACATTCCACATTCACAACTACTACCAGCCCCATTTTCCGGATGCTAACACTCATGCAGGTGAAGTAATTTATTCTGTCTGCAGCATGAAAACTGTAAGCCCCAAATTCAAACCAGGTATTTCTGAATCCAGAGTTCTTCCACTGGTAAGAGGCCCCAGTGTGAGGAAACAGAGGGTGGCCAAACTCAGGACAGCGCATCATGCTGAATCCTAAGAGCAGGCAGGCTGTCCAGTTCCTGGGCAACCCAAGCGCCCCACCGGATTCCGAAGGCAACATCTTTTGTCTTCTCTCTGAGGCAGTTTGGACTGGAGAGTAAGAGGCGCTGGGAAAACCAATACTTCATACCTGAGCACAGCTTTGGGGTTCAGTTAAACCCCATCGCTAAGCCTAGAAGTCCGGGTTCATGGTCCCAGGAGGTGGGCTCTGCCGGTGCTCGGGCGCCCTCTAGCGACCGCCTACTCTAAAGCCAACTTTCTCCAACCCTTCCCTCCTTGCCTGAACAGCTACCAGGGGCGGGCCCTTCCCCTTGGACCCCTGCTCGCTTATTCTTGTTCCTCCTCTCCCTCAAAGCGCAAAGAATTGTCCTGCAGAGGTTTGAAATCTCTTCGATAAGAAAGGTCTTTTAGTCAAGACACCCTAAACCTGAGACAATTTCTAGGCTTAACCTGAAATACTGTATTTTTTCCCTGATGTTTCCAAGGAGAAATGTTTCTCGTTTTTTAAGTAATAAGAAATACAAAGTTAGAAATATTATGTTTTGAGCCAAAGATGTAAAAACAACGTTTTAGAGTTTGTTCTTTCTGAATGGACCTTTAATTGAAAACAGAATAAAAGATTCCCCTGTGAGTTCCTGGAAGTGTACCCACTCATAAACTCTCTTTGTTTATTTTATTGATTCAATTATGACATTTAAAATAGAAAACTAAGACTGTGCATGAACAATTCTTCACAAAACATGCACATTAACTGAGATGGCTGCAGACAATGATTTTCTACAAATTTAATCACATCTACTGGGTAAATACTGCATTGGCTCCAAGAGAGAACAAAGTTGTTAAGTCCCAAGCCTGCTCCCCAAAACACTCCATTAGAGGCAGGAGCCACCCACCCCACTATCCTCAACTCAGTAAAAACTATCAGTGTCCGTGGCACTAGAGACTGGCACCACCACAGTAATTATCTCCAGGGAACTTGAGTCTCTATACAGAGAAAGAAGCCATCGGGGGGTTGTGGAGTCAGTCCCCTGATCTTGACCAAGTCACCTCTCTGAAGTTTAGTTTCCACATCTGTCAAATTAAATAGCTAGAGTCAAGGGATGATCCCCAAGCTCTGTTCCCATTTGGAGAGTCACAGATACAAAGCGATAAAGTTGTTGCTCACAGTTTAGAAATGAGGCCACCACTAGGCCAACTCTAAGTTGTCTCCCCCATGCCCAGGAGTGGACTAAAACCAGAGAACTGGAATAAACCTTTCCAAATAAGGCATCCTTACCACTCTCTTCCACTTTTCAAAGCTGGCTTTCAAGCCTCCAATATTTACTGACCCAAAAGCTAGTGGTTGTCAAGAGGCTTTCCAAAGAATACAAGAGCCAGAGAAAGGACTTTCCGGGCTTTGCCGACTTAGGGAAAACATATACTATATCATATATATTTAGTAATTCATAGACGAAACAGAAAGCTCCCACATAAATGAGATTCCTAGTGTAGAAAAGATGGGAAGTATATGCAGGCACTACGATGTCTTTATTATGCAGTCACACTTGTTAGCAGGCATCCACTCAGTGAATTTAGTGCTAATCGAGGCCTTACTATCATCTACTTCCAATATCATACAAGAGACAGCACATCATGCCTGGTCCAATTATTGAGCTTGATTTTGGACTTTCACCAACTTCCACATAAACACCTTATTCAAAGGATGGATTTGTAACTCCAACCCACTCATTTACATAACATGCTTCCCTCAAAAGAAAAACCATTATAGAACTTTTAGGACATCCTAAAAAAATAATTAAAGTCCTATAATCTGTTCTTTATCACCTACATTCAATCCGGAGAAAGGGAGAGTGAAATGGAATTCTATTATTATAGGCTGGAAGGTCAGTTCTGATACACTATAGAATGGTCTTGAACCATGTAACATTTTTATTTTAAATGCATTTTAAATGTCCTGTTTGGGTATTCTGTGATTCTGGGGTACTGGCTACTGTTGTTGCCAAGGCAATATGACTTTGGGTGACCATATGGATCCAAAGGGGTTTTTGTTTTGTTTTAAAATATTAACAAAAATGGAAAGATCAAACATAGAGAACAAATTTAGCCTCTTTCTTCTTCAAAATGAATGAAATACAGATCTTCTGGCCATATCTCTGGCTAAAAAATACAAAGACTCATGAAGTGACTTTCCCAATTAGTGTAGAGCCTTTTTCCCAGTCTGTCAGGTTGATGCCATCAAAGTGCCCTTCTCACTCTTTGTTCTGGATTCAAATCCCCCTGAAAGTATGGGCATTAACGACACATAACATCAACTGTTCACCTCCAACACATTTGCCTCCAAATGGAAAAATCCTTTATATGGATAAAGGTGGTCATAATGATCCAGAGTATTATGTTTCAAGGTACATAAAAAGGCTTGCTGCAAACCATATGAAAACATTCAGTTGGGTTCCAAAAGATTCAAACACAGATGAGAATAAAGATTCCATTATTGACCCACTTTTTTCTCTGTGGTTATTTTTTATAGTCACTAAAATCTTAAGGTTTTTTAGTCATGGTGGACTCAAATCATCTGGTGATAGGAAGAAACAAATCTTCCATTTTTTGGAATACTACATAAAACTTCTTTGGAAATAGGTTAACACCTTTTTTCCTACTAACTGGAATGAGGTATGTTTTAATCAGAAATCCACATGCAGACCAAGAAACACTTTAATACAAGAGACTTTTTAATTAAAACCTCTAAAAGCAGGATTACCCTAAAAAAAAATCAATGATTCAAGCAAAATGCCATGTTGCTACCAGAGACCTAGAGATAAACAGGAAGTCTTTTAAGTACAATTTAAAAACAATGCACAAACCTCAGAGCTACTGTTTTGAAAGAAATACTTGGAAACTCTAGTGAAGTGGTTGTCTCATGCTAGGAAACTCGCTGGACCCCATCTGTGCCTGCTTCCAATAAATTATACTAGGAGTGTGTCTGGAAGGATAAAAATGAGGCTGACCACTCACGGGAAAGGTAAAGTTTGACGGCCAAGAGAGTTTTCACATGGTAACACATGAGTAGACCTTTGGCTCCGTTATAGGCAAGCTCTCCTCACCCAACTATTCAAAACTGCCCGGGATTCAACATCCACTCCTGCTATGGACTGATACTTCCTTTTATGTAATGCCCAGGGAACATCACCTAGTTTTGATGTGATTTGAGTTTGTTCTTGTAAAGCTGTCAGAATCTTCCCATCAGAGATAAATGAGGAGATTCTGGTCTTCATTAGTATGCACTTAGCACAGGTGTCCTATCTGTATTTGCCAGCCCTTCTATTTTGATCCACTTCCCTACATGTGAATACCTTTGACCTACTCTGAGCTCAGACCCCTGATCTGCAAGAGCAACTCTGTCAGTCTCTCTTTAATAGACAAGCCAATAAAATGAATTTAACCTAGAAATGGCAGCTTAGTAAGGGGAATGAAAACATCAGAAGTTATTTAATCACAGCAATAGCCATCCTGAGCTTTGTCTTACCTGCTAAGTAATAAAAAGAAGTAGGACCTTCCTAAACTTGAAGGGCATCAAATAAGTAAAATTCTTGTTTGTCTCTGGCTCTTGGGGGGGGGGGGGGGGG
>PISX010001468.1:65676-108577 GCA_004024625.1 Mellivora capensis | reverse complement strand
GGTAGCTAATGCAGGTTAACCAGTGTATACTAACTACAATACATTGTCATGGATTCAAAACAAACCTAGGAAAGCTGGTTTTTCTGGGGAGAGAGGTTTTTTTTTTTATGTAAAGCCAAAAAAAAACCAAAAAAACAAAAACCCCACCCCACAAGCATCTTTGAGAATAGAGGTTGTTAAGAGGGCAATCGAAGGAAGGAACAAGGAGAAAACAATATTTCATTTGAAGTTAAAATAATTTTTCACTAAGACTACTAGACTTTAGTCTCAGTTTAAGGACATTTTAAATACCTTGGACAGCTCAAAAATGCTGTTTAGGAAAATGAAAACCACGTGAGCCAAGAACAATCAGAGCAGTGCTTTAAAAATCCCTGGCAAAGCAACAAGAGGAAACAAGGGAATGAGGGTTGGTTTTGCATAGTTTTGAACACAGATGCAGAGGAATGAGGCATCTCCTCCCAAAAGACACTGAAATCCTATAGCATCAGTGGGTCAATATGTATGATGGAGGAGAGGGGTGGGGAAGGGTTGTTCTCTCCAGATATTTCTCTTACAAAGTTTCCCAGGACACTCACCCCTCCCTAACTCATCCACCACCACTTCCCTGCCCATCTTTCCTCCCTTCACCTCGGGAACCCCCACAGCCCGCATTTCCTAAGCTTGAGCCCCTGGGATCACCGCTGCAGTCTGTGATACTTCCTGGAGACTCCCAAGTTCTGGGACTGGAAGCCAGTCTTGCAAGGACGTCTGGGGGGGGGGGGTGCGGTGGGATCTAGAGGGCAGGATGGGAACTGGAGCCTTAAAGCCCACCCACTTCTTTCAAGGGAAAAGAGTGCATCTTCCTAAGAGTATTTCAGCCAGTTCCCCACTGGATAGTCATCAACACTGAGACTTGGCATGGATCACCTCCAAATTGTCTCCCTGGATTCTGCCCTAACAATCCACGGGCTTCTCTTATCCCACAAGGGGTTCTGATCTCTTTAGTTGGCCATGGCTAGCTGTTTGGTGGTCCCTCCAGTCCCACCCCTGGCCCCCTTTTCCTCATGGCTACTTTAACAGAAGAAGGAGCGCTGAGGGACTTGGTTGAATCAAGGGACTTGCAAGCCTACTGATTAGTTTGAAGCCCGAGAGGCCCGGCCACAATTACATACTATTGGGACCTATTGTAAGGGGGGTGGAGGAAGGAAGCTGAGAGGCTAAATCCAACAGCAGCTAGACCAAGGACTGGCCGCAGCTACAATTTCCCAAAGCTTTCTCACAGTCAGTGGGGGAGGCTGCAACTTCAGCCAGGACTCTCCTCCCCTCCCCCTCCCCGATTTCTAAAACAGCAATGCCCCACTCCCCCCGCCACCGCTTGCAGGACCGGATCGCCGGCGGGCGTGCTGCTGTCCCCTCCGCGGGCTTGCGCCCCACCCCACCGGGGCGAGTTGAGCGGACAGCAGAGGACGAGATGCATGGGATGAAAGTTCCCTCGGATTAAAGACTGTGCTCGTAGCTGCTTCTTAAAACAACAGCAGCAATGATAAACAAGCAAATCTGAGCGAAACCCAGCGCATCTCAAAAGTTGGTCTTGCTACGCAGCAGCCCCGAAGGACTTTGCCATCGCAATGCCCCAAGAACACAGGAATGCAGAGTTGGCATCTACTTACCTGGAGGTACCAACCTCGAAGAGTAGGAAGAGAATCGAGCCTGGGACGAGGTCTGTCCTTACCCCTAGGATGCAGAAATCCGGCTCTGGAGTGGAGGTGGTTGGTGGTGTAGTTGGTGGTGGGGTGAGGGCAGGGGTCGGACGCCCTCCCGCCTCGTCCTCTCAGGCCAGTTTAGCAACAGCGGACGGGAAAGATGCTGAGAGGGGAGTTTGGTCTCTCCGGAAACCCGGACTCCATCCTTGGAGGTGGGGGCTGGGGAAAGGGTGGAAATGTTGGAGGTGGAGGCTGAGCTCTCAGTAAACTCAGAGAGTAAGTGGAAGGTGCGGGGAGGAAGCCGGAGGGAACAGAGAGGAGACGGGAGGAAGGAAGAGAGGAAGAGACGGGGACGCGAGGGTGGTGGGGAGATGGCAGCTTCTCAGAGAGGTTTCCACCTTCTGACGAAACCCATGCGCCCGGCAACCGGCGAGATACTAGTTGGGAAACCTCGGCGCGAGCGCCCCCTGGGGGGTTCCGGCGGAGGCGAGCCCTGCCCCGGGAACGCGAGTCCGCGGCCCCGCCCAGCGCGGGCCCTGGATGCGGGGGCGTGGCCCGCCGGGCTCCTGGGGACCCTAACTGAGCTCTCCAAATGCTTAGACCTCATCTCCACTTCACAACAAAGCGATCATATCTGGGAGGGCGTGCGAGCGGTACTTCTTCTCGCACACATTCAAGGAAACTTCTTGAATGGATGTTCAACTGCCACCAAAAATGAAGATATGATATTGCGCACTTCCGTATCTTCGGGGTCGCACAAAAGCGCCTGGCATATGGTAGGAGCCGAATATTTATTTTTTTAGCACATAAATGCATTAAATAATTGAATGGAAGAGGCTTTTCTTCATCACACGTGTTCCTGAATACATCCATCTCACAAATAAGTATAAGATAAATTAACTTAGAGAGTACTATGTTTTAAAATGTACAGAAACATGCTGTCTTACGTAAGGGCTAACCACTGCCACATGTCATGAAGCACTTTAGGAAGCAAGTATGGTTTTCCTGTTCCAAAACTTATTCAAAGTCAAATTCAGATAAACGAGCAATAGAAAGACTTACTGCGCCTTGTGTCTTCTTGTTTCTGCAACAGCAGATAAACTAGACAACTACTCTGTCAGCATATTGCCACACCATATCTCTCAGGTATCGTCAGAATCACATATTGGGCTTCAAAATCCTTAAGGGTTAGAAAAAAGGCAATCTCTGACACCGGGTTGACATGAAGGATGTTACAATGTAATATGGACAGGAATGCAGGGAGAGAGGCGGCTCTCTTAACAAGGCTGCTCTTCCCGTGAAGAGGATATCAGCCGAGAATTTTTCACCAACCAGAATTCTCAATTTCAAAGGGCAGAGATGGAGAAATAATGCAGTAAGGAGCAGGTGCCCCACTAATGGTTCTATCGAGGCAATTAGGAAGATGTTTGAGATGTGGGAGAAGAGTCTTCAGAAGGAAAAAAAAAAAATGTTTCTTCCCTCAGCTCACCTCTCAAGACCTTCTGAAGTAGGATAACACTAAACATTGGCCCTAGGAGCTTAGGGAGCTTGCCTATACACCGAAGGTCCTTTGATTCACTTTGATTTGAAAAACTTGGGCCATGTGGCTAAACATAAGCCAATCAATGCACCCCAGGATATGGGATTGCACTGAAGCACCAGGCCTTCTATTGCGTCTGGGAGCATTCCTTGTGCTCTATCCCACTCCTGGAGCCAGAGTGGACCACCACCTGATCCACATTAACTCAGAGTGAAACATAGGGCTAGTTCTCCATTATAGTTTCAAGATCTTCCTACCTAGAATAGGGGGATCGATGCTGAGCAGGTAAAATCAGCCTATGTTTGCTAAATATGAAAATATTAAGTCAGAAAGTATTTCAGGTTTAATTAAGAAGTAGTCTTGGTGGGGCGCTTGGGTGGCTCAGTGGGTTAAGCCTCTGCCTTCGTTCAGATCATGATCTCAGGGTCCTGGGATAGAGCCTCGCATCAGGCTCCCTGCTGAGCAGAGAGCCTGCTTCCCCCTCTCTCTGCCTGTCTCTCTGCCTACTTGTGATCTCTGTCTTTAAAAAAATCTTTAAAAAAAAAAAAAAAGAAGTAGCAGCCTCGGTAATGAACTTGAATTGAAGTTTGAGCTGGATTGAACTTGCAAAGATGAAGGGGGAAAAAAGGAAAGTGATTTCTTTGCCTGTTGATTTTGTTCCCTTAAATTTAAGTCCTGTGAAGCAAAGGTCTGTTTTGTTGTCTTGTTTGTGATTGTGACCCCAATGCCAAGTTCGACATCTGTCCTTAGCAGTCAATAAACATTAAATTAGATTTTTTAAAACTACCCTAGAGATCACTTAACACAAACCTCTTATTTTCGGGGTGTGCTGAGCATGTACTATTTCCAAGCAACCTGTTAGGCACTCTGTTGACCATCCCATCTAATTTTCTCAACAATCTGCCTAGGTACATTTCATGATTTCTACAACAAACCTGGGGTTTGGGTAGTCAGAAAACCCAGACTGGGGAGCACAACTAGTTAATGAGAGTATAAGTGGAAGTATTAATGGAAGGGAGTATTAACGGAAGTAATCAATGGAAGTATTACAATTAATGCTTAATACAATTAATATAATTATTAATGGAAATATTAATGGAAGCAGGCTCTGAAGGGACAAGGCAGATTGGCTGAACACATGAACCATGGAAAAGAATGAAGAATACAGTCAGAACCCATAGGGAAGAATCCAATACAATCATCTCTGGCCCCCATGTTAAAAGCACAAACACACAAACTATATGCAATGCCACAACTTATGACAAATATGGTTTCCCCTGCCAGCCGGCTTCAGCTCCCTAATTAGAAACAGTCGCCTGCAAGTCAGTGTGCAGAATACACATGCAGCTTTTTTCCAGAAACTTGGATATTTTTTTTCCCCAAGGCATGACACTGAAGGTAAATTCAAAGAGGCTCTTCTCAGGGCACATAAAGGAGAATTTACTCCCACCTCTCATATGAAATCAACAGC
This sequence comes from Mellivora capensis, assembly GCA_004024625.1. Lineage (NCBI taxonomy): Eukaryota > Metazoa > Chordata > Mammalia > Carnivora > Mustelidae > Mellivora > Mellivora capensis. The sequence goes on along the minus strand of PISX010001468.1, from coordinate 103,884 downwards.
TTATCTCTGTAAATGAAGATCTATAACCTGCTAATAAACTATGGTTGCAGTTACTGCCCCCACAGCAAGTTGCTCACCAGCCAGAGTCCCTTCAACAATTGTGACATCGACATCCCGTTATCTGTATCACTCACCTCCTTCCAATTCTCCTTTTCGTGGATTCTGAGCTGCTGGGTTCTACAGCCATCATCAAAACTGTCTAAATCCAAGCCACAGAGTCACAGTGCCACTGGTGTTCCCAAGCCGCGAAGGAGGCTCCAGCTCTGAGAAGATCCCCTCGCCGGGTCTTTGTTGGTTAACATAAGGGGAGACATCCGCTCACTGTCCTATGCCAATATGAAAGGCACCCCACCCATCAGTGTGACAAGGGAAATGCTGGAATGGAGCCAGGGAACAAAAGGGAAGAAATGTGAATTCTTACCAATGCAGTTGATACCATTTTTTAAGGGAAGCAGATGATGAAGGGGAAAAACAGGCAGAGTCAATGCCCTGCATTAAAAACCCTGGATCCTTCCTTGAGTGAGTCAGGGTGAGCATTTTGTTTTGAAATTGAATTTCTGTTTTCTTTTTTCCTTTCAAGCTGTAGGATGGTTACATACTCAACGAGTCAAAGGGATGGCTGTAAATAACAGGATTTATTTTTGAGGCTTTGATTCAAATAAAAACCTTGCATTTCCCCCCCCCCCAGGGTTATTTATAGCTCAAAAACATGTGTTCTTTTTTTCCTTTTCATGTGATTTTGAGAACTGACTGATAGGTCTTCCTCTGTGTTTCTGTAAATGCCTGAGAAAGGTTGTATTACTGGAAAGCAGAAAGGAAAGCTCTAAGAAAGCCCTTCCAGGATGCTGAGAGTCGGGAAAGAAGTGATACACTTGTTCCAAGCTGACACAGGGATCAGCCCTTCCTCTGTGCTGCTTCTAGATGGCACCCTGTTTGACCTCTGGGGCCTCACCCATCAGTAACAAGCTATGCTATGAAGGGGTGCCTTATACTTTTGTCTACCAATAGATGGCATCAAAATCCCTCTAGCTTTTCTTCATTACATTAAAAAAAAAAAAAAAAGAGGCAGAGAGCATTTTCTGAGAGTTTGCATTGATACCACAGGTGATGTTTGAAAGGATGCTAAATCAGCTCTTATTTCAGAGCAGGTTATCTATCCCATTTGTCTTTTAATTAAGACTCTCAGTGCTCGATTCGGCAGCACATATACTAATTAAGACTCTCAGTCACCCCTCTAAGCCTCAGTCTCCTCGTGATGAAAAGAAGGCATTTGACCCAAACTCTAGCTCTGGAATTCTGCTTTTTAGCTGAATAATGTCTGCCTAGCCACACCACTCCTCACATTTGTGATAAACCCATTAAGACTCCATTCTTCCGGTTTAATGAGTGTTAGTATGTATCTATCACTCTGTTGCAGAGACTGCTATCTGCCTAGACTGTAATCATTTTTGTTTGTTTGTTTTTCCCTATGAAGAAAAACACAATGTCACAGGTGGGGGAAATGTGCTCAGCCCCAAACTGTCATTACTCAGCCTTTCTTGCACGAGATCGCCATGTGACAAAGGTCCAGCCCTGCACTAATATGGTAGCCACCAGACACATGTAACTAAACTTAAATTTATTAAAACTCACTTAAATAAAATAAAACTAAAAATTCATTTCCTCAGTCATCCTAATCACATGTTTAAAATTTTTTACTTTTGGCTTGAAAAACAAATTTATTTTCTCAGTTCTGTAGGATGGCTGTCTCCAACTGAGGTCCAGCAGGGTCGATTTCTTTGTCTTTTTTTTTTTTCTTTTTCATTTAAGTAGAGTTGACACACAATGTTACATTGTTTCAGGTGTACAGCATAGCGATTCAACATTTCTATACATTATGCTATGCCCATCACAAGTGTACCTACCACCTGTCACTATATGTCATCATAATATCACTGATTATATTACCTATGCTGTGCCTTTTATTGCCATGATGTATTCACTCAATAATTAGAAACCTGTATCTCCATCTCCTCTTCACCCCTTGCCCCCATGCCCATACTCCCCTTTACTCTGGCAACCATCAGTTTCTTCTTTATTTATACATCTGATTCTGCTTTACTGTTTACTTGTTTTGTTTTTTAGATTCATATGAGTGAAATCCTATGATATTTTTCTGTTTGACTTATTTCATTTAGCATAATACCCTCTAGGTCCATCTGTCACCAGATCTCATCCTTTTTTATGGCTGTGTAATATCTCTCTGTGTGTGACATCCTCCTTATCCGTCCTTTATTGATGGACACGTACGCTGCTTCCATATCTTGGCTATTATAAACAATGCTGCAGTGAACGTGGGGTACATATATCTTTTCAAATTAATGCTTTTGTTTTGTTTAGGTAAATACCAAGTAGTAGAATCATTGGACCATATGATATTTCTATTTTTTATCTTTCAAAGATACTTCATACTGTTTTCCATAGTAGCTGTCCCAATTTACATTCCTCCCACTAGTGCATGAGGGTCTCTTTTTCTCCACATTCTTGCCAACACTCATTATTTCTTTCTTTTTCATTTTAGCCATTCTGGCACGTGTAAGGTAATATCTTACCGTGGTTTTGAGTTACATTTCCCTGATGATTAGTGACGTCGAGCATCTTTTCATGTGTCTATTGGCCATCTGTATGTCTTTGGAAAAATGTCTATTTGTGTCCTTTCCCCACTTTTTAATCAGATTGGTTTTTTGCAGTTTTTTTTTGTATTGAGTTATATAAGTTACTTATATATTTTGGATATCTCATTTGCAAATATCTTCTCATTCAGTACACTGCCTTTTTTCTTTTTTAAAAAAATTTTTCCCCAGAGAGAGAGTGTGTGCAAACGAGAAGCAGAGAGAGAATCTTGAGCAGGCACCATGCCCAGTGCAGAGCCCAGTGTAGGGCTGAATCTCACAACCCTGAAATCATGAACTGAGTAGAAATCAAGAGTCAGATGCTTAACCAGTTGAGCCACTGAGGCACCCTTTGTAGGTTCCCTTTTTGTTTTATTGATGGCTCCCTTCACTGTCATACCAGCCACATTTTAAATGTTAATAGTCACAAATGGCTAACCATCTCAGATCAGATACAGAACATTTCCATCATCATAGAAATTTTTGCTATGCAACACCAGTCTAGCTACTGAGATGGCAGTGGAAGTTATAGGACAGTTTCTATGATAGTCTTAAAAGGGAAGAACATACTGACTCAGTTGACATGTGCCTTTATTTTCTTACCTGCTTACCCCACCCTTCTTTCTGCCCGAAGGTGACAGTAGGTCAGCTGTCATGTGACTATGAAGCAGCAATATTTGCCAAGGCAGCCTAAGCAGAAAGATAAAAGAACCCTGGGTCTTTGGGGACATGAAGTCAACCACATTAACACCAATTTTATTATGAGAAAAATAAAACTACCAATTGGTATGAGCCACTGTTTTCAGCTTTTTGTAACAGCCAAGTATTATTTCTAACTGATATGCCCTCGGAAACTCACCTGAACAATTTTCTATTAGTGACTGGATAAACAATTTTCTTTCCAGTTTCCTTTACTTTGGACAGAGTACAGGACAAGATCTTGGCTGAAAGAAACAAAAATGTATGTACCCACAATGAGATAATTATTAATCATTCATTTCAATATGCCAAAAGGGCCAAAAGGGAGGAGATGGGACATTAATGGTACCCAAAATAATTATCCCATATTTTATAGTTCGACTGAAGAACAGCTTTGCTCTTCATTTTCCTGAAGAAGAGGTTGATAAATGTCTAGAGAAAAAGAAAATAATATGTGAACCCGTTCTATGTGTCAGCAACTTGGCTTAATGATCTGACATTATCATATTTAAGTCTCATGGCAACCTAACAAGGTGAATATCACATCTTTTTTGTTTTGTCTTGTTTGTTAATGCTGAGACTGAGTCCCTTGTCAAAATCTGCCTAGCTAGTTAGTGATAGAGAGGAGTTTCAAATCCAGGCTACTTGGCTCTGGCCACAACTGCGTAATGAAATTCTCCTGGTGAGTGTCATCAGATTCTGGTCCATACATGCTTATGTCAAGGCTCTCATCCCATTCTCTGTATCACTTTTCTCATGGCTTTGATTTTTTTCCACCACAGAAAAGACTAATAGTATTTATGTTCATAATCTATAGAAATTGACTAGGCAGGTATAGAGCAAAAAGCTAAGGAAACAACACAAAGGTTCCAAGTCAAGATCAGGCATGGCCTGGTCAAGGAACCTGAGATAACGGAGTAATCTGCTACATCTGGGGCAAAAAGCGGGACAAAGGAGCAAGGACTGAAGCAAACAAGCAAGTTGAGCCTATACAAAGGGCCATGCAAGACTTACTTACAGAGATTTGATTTTATTCCATGAGTCATTTATTCCCAAATCTTGAGTTTCCAACATTTTCCTTAATCCACAGTGAAATGAGAAAAATAAGTTTTTTGAACAGCTAAATTTTTGAGATGGTCTCTTCACTTCTTTTTGCATTTAGATCTCAGTCACTATAGTCTTATCATCAATTGTTTGTGAGGTCTTAACCATTTCTTTTTCTCAAGAAGGCTCTACAACCAGCATGGAGCCCAACACAGGGCCTGAACTCCCAAGCCTGAGATCAAGGCCTGAGCTGAGATCAAGAGTCAGACACTTAACCAACTGAGCCACCCAGGTGCCCTGGCTTGTCGTTTTTTAAAATGTCTTTACCTGTTAAAATATAAGTATTTATGAGCCAAGGACAAACCAAGAAATGTGTTTTAGGGTATGTTCTGTGAAATCAATACATTTAGAAATCAGCCAGAAGACACTGAAGAATGTTAAACAGGAAGTGGTGACCAGATATTAGTGTTAAATTGAGGCAGATTAGAGAGGGAAAATACTAGAGTTGGAGACATCCTAGAGCAAGGTGTCTTTTCATTGAATTCATTCACTGGATATTTATTGAGCACTACTGTAGAGTTAGGGATACAATGATGGACTGGACTGGAAAGGTCTCTGCCTTCATGGAGTTGTCAATCAAGTTGGGGAGACAGGAAATGAAAAAGAGAAAATGAGATTGAGAGTCAAGGAGAGAGGAGAGTGAGAGAGAAAAGTAGAAAAGGAAAAACAACTATAGATTATAATAAGCCTCGTGAAAGAAAGAAAAAGAGTGATGAGACAGGAGTAACTGGAAAATATTAAATAGGATTGCCAAAAGAGGACCCCCTACAGAGAGAACATTTGATCTGAACACTAAAAAGTAAGACATGAGCAGCATGTAGACCAGGAGGAAGGGGGGAAAGCAAGTACAAAGGCCCGGAAGTGGAAAATTATTTATATTCTTAATGGTCAGTTTTAAGAGTTTGGTCAAGAGAGGCAGTTACACCACACCAAACTCCTTAAAAGGAGAAAGAGAAAGGAAGGATGACAGGGATGTGAGGAGGCTTCAACAGGACAGAGGACTTATCTTGTTATTTTTATTAATTTAACACATTTTGAGCATCTAGTCTGTGCCAAACACCATCTTAGGTCCTGGAGTTGACAAACACATTGATTGCCCTCATTCTTCGGGATCATATAATCCAGGGCAAAGCACAGAACAGAAAATGAACACCACAGGGATAATCCACAGAAACCCCCTAAATGGGAGTTTACTTCCATCCCATAGACTAAAGACAAGATCTGCTCCCATTAACATCAATGATAAAAAAGACCTCTGGGCAGTAAGCTCAGGCAATCACCAGAGGGTTATATCTGGAAGAATGAATCCAAATGTCCACAAAGGAGATTTAAAGGAAGAACAGGATTAGCCTCAGCAGAATCCCTTTCCTCTTAAGACCTACTCTTCCTGTTGCTTTTGTTTTCTTCATAATTCTTCAGGGTTGGCCAGCATGGGTCAAATATTTTCAAACATGTTGTCTCTCTGTGTTACCTTGTTTACTCCTTGCACTAATTCTAGGAGACATCACTAATGCCATTGTGTATATCGTACCTTTGAAAAACATGTACTCCTTCTCCTGGGATATAACTTTCTGATGTTCACAGTTGCCTCAGAAAGGCCACCTGCTTCCAGAGTCACAGGGTGGACCCTATATGGCAGTGGACACCGGCTCCTGTGGGAGGAAGGTACACTGCTATAACAGGAGTGGGCCCGTCCGTAAGGCCCTCAGGGCCAGATTCTAGAATGGAAGTGTCTTCCTTATAGACCTCTTGTGGGGCCATATGCAGAGTTTCCAAACCATGTATACATAAAGATATTTTTAATTATGAAATTCAATCTTACTATATATCCTGCTTTGCTTTCCATGTAGGTAGTATCTAAAAATAATGGAGTGCCTGCGTGGTTCAGCTGGTTAAATGTCTGCCTTTGGCTCAGGTCATGATCCCAGGGTCCTAGGATCCAGTCCCGAGTCAGGCTCCCTGCTGAGCAGGGAGTCCGCTTTTCCCTCTTCTTCTGCAGCTCCTCCTGCTTGTGCACTCTCTCTATCAAATAAATAAATAAAATCATAAAATAAAAATTTTAAAAAATAAAAATATTAACATACATCATAATTTATAATGGCTATGAGTGATCCCCATATATGGGTGTAACAAAATTTGCTAAACTAATCCTCTTGGGGCATTTATTTCCAATTTCCCACTATTGTATATAATGCTTCAATGAGCATTTATATCATGCACCCTGATGTAATATGACAAGAATACCAAGAAGTGCACCTCTGTGGTATTCGTCCCAAAAATCCGTAATCTCAGTCTAATCATAAGAAAGATATCAAACACAAATTGAGGGACCTTTTTTTAAAATTTTTTGAGAGAGAGAGAGAGACAGAGAGAAAATGAGTTGTGGGGAGGGGCAGAGGGAGAGAGGGAATCTCCAAGCAGACTCCCCAGTGAGCGTGGGGCCCGATACAGGGCTTGATCTCAGGACCCCGAGATCATGACCTAAGCATAAATCAAGAGTCAGACACTTAACTGACTGAACCAGCCAGGTGCTCCAAATTGAGGGACATTCTATAAAATACTCCACCAGTCTTCCTCAAAACTGTCAACATCTAAAAAAAAAAAAAAAAGAAAGAAAGAAAGACTGAGAAACTATCATAGGCTGGAGGATATTGAAACATGATAATAAATGGAATGTGGTGCCCTAGATAGGATCCTAGCACAGAGAGAGCATTAATGGGAAAACTGGTGAAATCTAAATGAAGTCTAGAGTTGACTTAATAGTGATATACCAGTGCTGGTTTGTGACAAATGTTCCATGGTAATATAATATGTTAACACTAGGAGAAAATGGGTGAGAAGATATGGAAATTCTCTGTACTATCTTCACAACTTTTCTGTAAATCTAAAATTATCCCAAATTAAAGACTTATTTTAAACACACACACACAACTTTCTCACTTGTTTTCTTAGGATAAACTTAGACTAGTTGAGGTGAAAACTCTGTATAATTTTCAGGTTTTTGATACATTTTGTGATGTCACCAGAATGATAATTTAACTTAATCCATCATTTTGGCCTATTTTGTAAGTAAAAACCTTACTTTATCTGGTTGTCATCTTTAGGTCAAATGTCTTCTCTGCAAATTCCACAGGAAGACACTCCCCAGTTAACTCCTGATGAGAAACAGCCTACGATCCATCCCACCTTTCCCTAGCCTGTCTACTATTTCTCAACTGGTAAAGGAATGAAGAAGTGACCAAAAAAAAAAAAAAAAAAAAAGACACAAAACTCCAAAAGCCTTCTGGGAAACAGAGACAGAAAGTCAGAACATGCCATTTTTTACATAGTCATTTTTCTGATTGCAACTCCACTCTCTGCGTTTTTCCAGTAGGGCTGCCTTTAAAGTGAATCACCGGTGATCAAAGGCAAACCAAAATAACGCATTGTTCCTCTAGAGAAGAGAAGGTGAAGTCCTATCATTCTGAGGGTATTCTTGGGGAAAAAAGAAAGAAGAGCAAGAGAGAGACCACATTGCCTACTTTTTCTAAAAGCAAGCCTATAATTTTGCTCTTTTGAAAATCTTTTTTAAAAACACTTGCCGGTTGGGAAAGGCACAGATAATGCTGAGGCTTAGATTAAAAAGTTTATCTGCTCTGTTTCTACCACCTCCCTCTGTAGCAGCATGCTGTGGGGGATCTGCATCGTGCCCAATCTTGCTGTTGTCTTTGTAGGAAGGGAGACATTACCAGGTGCTGAGCATATGGGCACCAGACACTATACTAGCCCTTACAGTATGTTCTCCTCGATTTCTCCCACCTGTGCAGAGTAACCATGTGGGAGAGTCCAAAAATGATCACTGTTCATTCCCTCCCTCGATCCCCAACCCTTGCGACGTGCCTCTGTTGCTTTTCCCATCAAGTTGGGGAGTCTGTTTCTCCACCCTCTTGAATCACAAGGCTAGCCTTATAACTTGCTTAGGCCAAGAGAAAGCAGCAGAAGTGACGGGGAGCCAGATCTGAGCCTAGAATGTTAAGAGGTATGGCACATTCCACCCAGCCTCCATGAGAACAAACACAGGCTGTCTTGTTGGAGGACGAGTGAGAGATGGGTCAGTGCTTAGCCATTACAGCTGAAGCCCAGGCATGTGGGACAGCCCAGGCAAGATCAGCAAAGCAGCTCCCACCCAACCCTCAATTGGCATAAACACATAAATGAGCGACACACAAAACAGCTGACCCTGGGGGACAATTGTGAGCTAATAAATGCTTGTCATTTTAAGCCACTGAGTTTTGGAGGCGGTTTGTGATGTATCAATAGCAAATTGATACAAGAATAGTCGTTTAAGATATAAGAAAATGGAGACATGAAGAGATTAAGTAATTTTCCCAATGCTGCACAGTCAGTAAATGGGGATAGTCAAAATTCAGTCCAAGGACTGAATAAATCTAAGGTCTCCACTCTTTCTACTACATCCCCTGCCCAGAGAATGGAAACAAGAAGAAAAACCTACACAAGGCCAATGTCATAACTATTTAAATGTGATAAAACTAAAGTGGCTTTCTCAGCTGTCTTCTAGATAATGTGCAATGCGTGTAGATAGGTATACATTTGCAAAGAATTATCTATTCAATGGAGAGAATGACCTAGGTGAAGAAAATTATTTTTTAACTTGAGCAATGGTCTAAATCAAATGCATTCATCATGGTGTGAATCTGTAATTGCTTCACAGTGACAACTGGCTTGCATTTGAAAAACTGACCTGTTTTCTCTCCAAAAGCAAGGTGACTCCAGGGATAACCACTCAGCACTCTGTTTCTCCCACCCTGTGTGGCTCTTCCCAGCACTTCCATCCCTCCTTTGTGTGTCTCTATCCAAACCTCTTCCCTTTTACTCCTGGGCTCATTCTCCAACTTCCTCTGTCAAATCTGTACGATACTACTTTACCCCTAATAGCCCCATTTCCCTAACTGCTGCATTTTTTATAATTCCCTCCACTGGTCTTGAATTTGTCACCCCACTAGTTTATCACTTCCATGTTGTCTTTCTTGGGTCAACAAGACACTGAATTAGATCATGTCTTTCCTCTGGTTCATATCCTTCGATACCTTTTTATGGCTCCCACGATTGTCTCAACTCTTGAACATGGGCATTTCTTTATCCATTCCTTTTTTTTTTTTTTTAAAGATTTTTATTTATTTATTTGTCAGAGAGAGAGAGCAAGAGATCGAGCACAGGCAGACAGAGTGGCAGGCAGAGGCAGAGGGAGAAGCAGGCTCCCTGCCGAGCAAGGAGCCCGACGTGGGACTCGATCCCAGGACGCTGGGATCATGACCTGAGCCAAAGGCTGCCACTTAACCAACTGAGCCACCCAGGCGTCCCTATCCATTCCTTTTTACCTTTCTTGCTTGGTCTCACACTACAACCCTCTCCAGCTCTCCATATCTGTGCTTTAACAAGACTGAATTTCTTTCAGGTCCTTCGACTCCTATTTCTGAGTTTTTCTACATGCTATTTGTTTCCTGTGCTGGGAATTCCCTCAATAAGCATGTGTGTGCATGCACACATACACATGCTAATTTTTATATTCTTACAAGAAATTTCCCTCCTGCTGAGAAGCCTGCCCTGCATCTCCTAAACAAGATAATATGGTCTCATTATGTGTCCACAAGTAGCCCATACTTACTGTTAGCACTCCATGTTGTATCTGCTAGTTTAATTATCTGTATTCCCATCTATCTCATTGGCCATTGTATACCAGAGGCTAGAACGGAGCTTGGTACATAATAGACTCTCAATAAATATTTATTGAACGAATGAATCATGTTGGTTTTCTTCCTTACATATGCTTTACTCTTAAAGGAATTTTCACAATTTCTAATACCCAATATATAAGACAGCCATGTTGGAATATTTTTGGTAGTAAGTAAATGAAAAATGAACATGAACTAGCTTAAACAATCAGAAATTGATGGGCTTGTGTATTTGGAAGAATTGAGAGGCAATATAATAATCAGGTGGTTTTATCCCTAACTCTGGCTCTGTCTTATTCCTCTTGATCTCAAATCATGAGATAGTTTTAACTTCTCAGATCACACATTCACAGGTACAGAGGATGAGAGAAAATGCTTTTGTCCAGAAATCCCATGCAAATGTTAGAAGGTTTGCTCTGTTTTGATCACTTAGACCATATGACCAGCAAAGAGCCAATGCTGGGGCCAGGAGAATGTAACATACTGATGACTTAAGCTTCCCATTCTCCAAATAAGTGGTTTGTGTGGGGAAATAGTGGTCAATTAAATGAAAATTGGGGTACCATTAAGAAAAGAGTCATGGGTGCTGGCTGTAGCTAATAATGATCTTGCATTTGTCACCACACAATTTTCCATGGAGGAATTCATAATAATTTATAAGGCTATATGCTCTGTACGAGGTCTGCTTTGGATATGCAATCTTCACAGATTATACAGGTTCTGATGAGCCTCTTCTCAGTATCATTCTGTGATGAAACAGTCATCCTAGCAGGGCTGCTTTAACACAACTGGTAGAAACTTTCCAGCCTCTTGATGAATAATCAAAGTTATAATTTTAAATGCAGAGCCCTCATCAACTATTTCTAAGAGTAGTTTCAACTCTCACTGCTGGTTTCTACTTGTCTCGGGCATGGCTTCTCCTTCTTTGGCCTTATTTTCCATCTCTGTATTTCTCTCATTGAAAGCCTCTGTATTTCACCTCCTCTGCTTCAGTGGAAAAGCATCTGACATTCTCCTCTTTGTGGACAGAAAGAGTAGCTTTCAGATTAAGCCCAAACTAAAAATACATCTCTGCCTTGAGCAGAAAGAGGATTCTTTCTTTATGAACCACAAAACATTCTTTCTGACTCTAGCATGTCAGAGATTTTACTATTTAGCCCCTTGTCTACCAATATTAACAAGTTTTACAAGTAAAAGCAGTAAAAATAGGATAAAGAATGATGTCAGGTCATTTAAGGGGGTGGTTCGGGCCATCAAGTTTATAGAAAATAATTCTACACATCATAATATCTTTTTTTTTTAAGATAGCAAATCAACTGGACTTCAAGAGCCCTCTTTATTTGATATTTTCCCATCCATAGCAAAGCAAGGACCAGGATGAAACAGATACTATATTCCACAGCTTCTTATTGGAGTTGACACAAGTAGCAAGTCAATTTATTTGTAATTCATTTCTTCTTCCTGAATGCTTCCTTCAGGGAATATAAAGCAAGTGTTGGCCAATTATTTATTTATTCATTCAAAGAGTATTTACTGAGTGCCTGCTATGTGCCAGGTATTCTGCTAGTCACTGGAGATACAAGGAAAAAATAGATTGATATTTCCATGGGTTAATTGTCATGCAACAGAGAAGCATGGTGATGTTATGACAGAAAATATGCAGGTGCTGTGGCAGCACAAAAGTGGGAGCATTAACCAGCTCTAGGGAAATGGAAAGGCTTCCTAGGCTCAGAATAAAGAGTCTGTATGAGTTAGTTGTCCAAGAAGATGGGGGTGAGGGAAGGGGAAAAGGCAGAGAAAGGATTGTGTGCCTAGAAGTCCAGAAGCAAAAGTGAGGAGGGAGGTAGAAGAGAAAGGTAGGGGGAGGGTGGAGATGGGGTTGGAGATGGGAAAACAAGACTGGCTGATTCTGTGACATACAGTTCCACAAGAATTATGAGGGGTCAAGGGCCTGAAAGCAGGCAGATCATGGATAGTATTACAATACCATTAAACAGTAGAATTTAAGGAGCAGTTTAAAAAATTTTAAAAGGGGACTGGCATGATTTTATTTCCATCTAGAAAGCTCCTTCTAGCAGCTGGATGGAGCATTGATTGAAGGTGGGCAAGACAGGAGGCAGAAAGACTATTTAAGATGGTAGCATTGATCTGGTGGAAAGATGATGGTGCTCTAAACCCAAATGGTGACAGTGAGGATGGAAGAGCTAGATAATTCTGTAGATAAGATAAAAATTCATGTGACCTGGGTTCATTTAGCATGGATCCAAAATATCTGAATAGTTCAAATGTGTGGCATCAATATACCATGGGTTTTACTTCATGTAGCAGATGTTCTTGGTATTCTGCTTCCCCATCCCTTGCCAAGCCTCCTCCACCCAAATCTGAGGTCACCTGCAGACAACTGTCATACAAAATGGAGGGCTGCCAGCATTTGAGTCCAGGGGCATTCTCTGGGCACTGGCAAGGTAAAGGCCAGAAAACAAGCAAGTCAATGCCCCCAACAGTGACCTTCAGCCAAAGAGGGAAGGAAACTGGTAGACAAACATCCTAACTTGCTCATCCTTTCACGGGATGACTCTAAGGTTTATTCTGTAAAGTCTCTCAGGGAGGCTTCACTGAAATAGCCCTACTTGACTCTAGTGGTAACCAGTCATGAATTATCTTTATTGGCTTTCTGACCTTCCATGCCTACTACCCTGTCCACTCAATTCCGCTTCCTGGCTTAACTTCCCAAATAAACCTTCTTGCACCAAATTCTTGTCTCAGGGTAAACTTTGGAGGAAATTCAAATTATGCATTATATAACTCAAAGAGAATTTTTTAAAGTTCATCATTCCCTTTTTTTAATTTAAATTTTTAATTTTTTAAATTACTTTTCAGTGTACTAGAATTCATTGTTTATGCACCACACGCAGTGCTCCATGCAATACGTGCCCTCCACAATACCTACCAAGAGGCTGGCCCAACTTCCCATCCCCCGCCCCTTCAAAACCCTCAGCTTGTTTTTCAGAGTCCATAGTGTCTCATAGCTCATCTCCCCCTCCAATTTCCCTCAACTCCCTTCTCCTCTCCATCTCCCTTTTTGAACCTTTCAGTCTATCTCACTAAGCAGAGGCAATCAGGGCCAGATCCCAACAGCTCCACTTCTCTAAAGGGTGGACAAGTGTTATGTTCTAATCAAGTCACACCCTCGCTCTCCTTGCCAGGGCCTATGTCTGTTCAGTTCTCTGCTGAGATTCCCTTTTCCTCACTGACAACTGGGGGCAAGCAGAGGACGTTATGCCTACCGTAAATCATCTAAAAATCAAATACCTTGGTCTTTTGTACCTATATTTTATCAATATGTCTTCATTCTTGCTGGGGCCTTGTCAAGAGCCCTCCTTGGGCAAAAATTAGTTTAGTATATAAATCATTTTTAAAGACTACCTGGGTTTTACACAAATTGAATTTTAAAGGAAAGCATAACCCATTTTCTAGGGATAGATCAGAAAGCAAATTCTTTATCACCCCTACCACTTGATCTTACCTCATAGGAGAAGATTATATAAGGTGAGAAAAGTAAGTGTATGCCAGTTGCCCACACTCATTTCCTCACTAAGCAAAAAGGTTTCTACCCAGTTAGCTTAGATCAGATGGTCATGTCTATAGATCAAAAAGGAGCATAGGAGAAGGGAACAGAGAAATGAGGAGAGGCAGGAAGTACCACTTCCCAACACCTAAGTAGTGTCAGGTGATAGATCCAATCCTTTGAATATGCCCTGTCATTGACTTCTCCCCATAAAGCTACACAACAAGGGATATTGTTCCCATTTAAGGTGAGGAATCTAAAGCTTTAGGTGGTTAAAGAATGTGACCAACATCACACATGTGTAGGTGGTAGAGACTGAATTTAACTGAGGCCTCTTTGACTCCAAAACTCATTCATTGCCCACTTCATCATTTGATTTCAAGCCATGTCTATTTTCATGTGGATATTTTCTAAAAACAGAGAAAGCTTTTCCTAGTGGAACTTTCAGTAAGAGCATTTCCAAGTCTCTGGGCAACCCCACAGAGGCCTGCGTCAAGAACACTAGTGTTAACTCCCCTTACTTTTTCCAAACTCAAATTTATCAACATATCAGTAAACTATCACCAGTGCTGCAAATATCCAGCCAGGAACACCTCTAAATTCTCTAAATTTAGTAAAAACAACAACAACTTAGTAATTCATAAGAAGATAAATGCTCTGGCAGGTAAAGACAACAGGTCATAGACTCTCCTTCCCCTGAACACATAACAATAACAACAACTACATTATTTAAAAAGTGAAAAGAACTACCACAACCAACATTAAGATATGAACTATAAAAATGGCAGCTGAGTCAGGGAAGTAAAAGAAGATTCTGAGGCAGCTTATTTAGCAGGATCAGTGGGCAAAGAAAATTAATCAACAAACTTGAGAATAATCACAAACAGCCCACAAACAGTGAGGAGTTTGAGAAAGGTAATAAAAACCCTATCAACCCCTGTGCCTATCACTACAGGAACTCCAAGTGATAAGAGTAATTCCTAGCACTCCATCTGAGCATTGTTCCGCTGAGAGAAAGGAAGGAAGGCAAAATGTTAGGACTACCTAGATTTGTCTCCAACAATAGGGACTTAAAAGAATAAGACAAAAACTGTGCTTTTAGGGTGTGTGTATGGGGGTGGGGTGTATGGGGAACCCCAGATGAAGACTCTGGTCTCCACTTGGAGCTTTGAATAAGGAGTCAAATCTCTAGATGCTGGTTTTTGTTTTTGTTTTTGTTTTCTATTGGCAGGAATAGAAACAGACATTGGGAAATGACAGGTGAATGGGAACAGAATAAAAAATAATGAGGATGACCTCTCTGATATAGGTACAGTCCATAATGACTTAGAGGACAGATCCAAAGAAAGATGCTATCCTCGTCCTCTCTCCCTTCCACAAGAATAGAAAACAGTCCTAACCAGGTGCAATGAGTCCTGATAGTGGACATTTGACAAAGCTTCAGAAGAAAAAGAAGTCCCAGGTCCTTCAAAGATCACACATGACCCAAGCGAAGCTCTTTCCCAGTGATCCAAGCTATTTTGTTAAATAAGTAGAACTCAAAATACTCCAATCAAAAGACATAGGGTGACAGATGGATTTAAAAAAAGGGGGGGGGGCTGGGTGGCTCAGTGGGTTAAAGCCTCTGCCTTCGGCTCAGGTCATGATCCCGGGGTCCTGGGATCGAGCCCGCATCAGGCTCTCTGCTTAGCAAGGAGCCTGCTTCCTCCTCTCTCTCTGCCTGCCTCTCTGCCTACTTGTGATTTCTGTCAAACAAATAAAATCTTTAAAAAAAAAAAAAAAAAAAGACCCAGCTACATGCTGCCTATAGGAGACTCATTTTAGACCTAATGACACTTGCAGATTGAAAGTAAGGGGATGGAGAAACATCTATCATGCAAATGGATGTCCAAAAAAGCTGGAATAGCAATACTTATATCAGACAAAATAGACTTTAAAGCAAAGACTGTAACATGAGACTAAGGACACTATATAATAATAAAGGCGACAATCCAACAAGAAGGTAAAACAATTGTAAATATTGATATACCCAATACAAGAGCACACAAATACATAAAATAGTTAATAATAAACATAAAGGAACTAACCAATAGAAGCACAGTAATAGTAGGGGACTTTAACACCTTCAATGTACAGACCATCTAAACAGAAAATCAACAAGGGAACAATGGCTTTATATGACACACTGGAACAGGGTTTTAACAGATATATTCAGAACATTTCATTCTAAAACACAAAATACATGCTCTTTACAGAAAAGTTCCCCCAGAATATTTTCCAGAATAGATCACATATTAGTGCACAAAACAAGCCTCAACAAATTCAAGATCAGTCATATCATGCATCTTCTCTGACCATAATGCTATGAAACTAGAAGTCAACCACAAGAAAAAAAAAAACTGGAAAGACCACAAATATATGGAGGTTAAAGAGAATGCTATTAAATGATAACTAGATCAACCAGGAAATAAAAGAATAAATTTAAAGTATATGGAAACAAATGAAAATGAAAACACAACAGTCCAAGATCCTTGGGATAAAGCAAAAGCAGTTCTAAGAGGGAAATTGATAGGAATACTTGAGAAATAAGAAAGATCTCAAATAAACAACCTAACATTACACCTAAAGGAGCTACAAAAAGAACAAATCTAAAACCAGAAAATAAATAATAAAGATTAGAGCAGAAATAAATGGAAACTGAGGAAAACAATAGAACACATCAATAGAATCAGGAGCTGGTTCTCTAAAAAAAAAAAAAAGAAAAAAATCAGTAAAATCGATAAACCTTTAGCCAGACTTGTCAAGGAAAAAAAGAGAGAGAGAGAGAGAGAGAGAGAGAGAGGACCCAAGTAAATAAAATAAATAAAATCACAAATGAGAGAGGAGAAATAACAACTGACACCATTGAAATACAAGCAATTATAAGAATATTATGAAAAACTATATGCCAACCTAGGAGAAATGGATAAATACATAGAAACATATTAACTACCAAAACTAAAGGAGGAAGAAAGAGAAAATATGAACAGACCAATTTCTGGCAAAGAAATTGAATCAGTAATCAAAAAACGTCCAGCAAACAAATATCCAGGACCAGAGAGCTTTACCGGAAAATTCTACCAAACATTTAAAGAAGAGTTAATACCTACTATTCTCAAACTATTCCAAAAAAATAGAAAAGGAAAGAAAACTTCCAAATGCATTCAATGAGGCCAGCATTACCCTGATACCAAAACCATATGAAAACACCACAAAAAAAAAAAAAGAAAAACTATAGGCCCATATCTCTGATGAACATAGATGCAAATATCCTCAACAAAATCTAGCAAACTGAATTCAATAACATATTTAAAAAATCACTCACTGGGGAGCCTGGGTGGCTCTGCCTTCGGCTCAGGTCATGATCAGGGTCCTAGGATGGAGCCCCACATCAGGCTCTCTGCTCAGCAGGGAGCCTGCTTCCCCCCTCCCCACTCTGCTGGCTTCTCTGCCTACCTGTGATCTCTCTCTCTCTCTCTCTCTCTCTCTGTCAAATAAATAAATAAAATCTTCAAAAAAAAATCATTCACTACAATCAAGTGGGCTTGATTGGGCTGCAAGAGTGGTTCAATATTTGCATATCAGTCAACATGATTCATCACCTCAATAAGAGGAAAGTTAAGAAATATATGATCATTTCAATAGATGTAGAAAAAGCATTTGACAAAGTACAACATCCATTCATAATAAAAACCTTCAAAAAAGTAGGTTTAGAGGGAATATACCTCAACATAATAAAGGCCAAATTTGATAGACCCACAGTTGAACTCATCCTCAATGAGGAAAAAACTGAAAGCTTTTCCCTTAAGGAAAAGAACAAGATAAGGATGTCCACTCTCACCACTTTTATTAACATAGTACTGGAAGTCCTAGCCACAATCATTAGACAAAAAAAAAAAGAAATAAAAGACATCCAAATGGTAAGGAAGAAATAAAACTTTCATTATTTGCAGATGACATAATATTATATATAGCAAACCCTAAAGCCTCCACCAAAAAACTGCTAAACTGATAAATGAATTTGTAGGATAAAAAAAAAATCAATGTACAAAAATCTGTTGCATTTCTATACACCAATAACGAACCATCAAAAGAAATTAAGATAACAATCCCATTTACATTATACCAAAAATAATAAGATATCTAGGAATAAACCTAACCAAAGAGATAAAAGACCTGTATTCTGACAGCTATAAAACATTGATGGAAGAAACTGAAGAACAGAAGAAACAAGTGTTGATGAAGATGTAGAGAAAAAAGAACCCTCATGTACTGTTGGTGGGAATTCAAACTGGTGCAGCCACTGTGGAAATGAGTATGGAGCTTCCTCCAAAAGTTAAAAATAGATCAACGCTATGATTCAGCAATGGTACTATTGGTACTTACCCAAACAATACAAAAACACTAACTCAAAGGGATACATGCACCTATGTTTATAGCAGCATTATTTACAACAGCCAAGATATGGAAGCAGCCCAAATGTCCATCAATAGATGAATTAATCCATTTTATCACATATATATGTGTATATATATATATATATATATGAATATTACTCAACCATGAAAAAGAGTGAACTCTTGCCATTTGCAATGACATGGATATGAAGCTAGAGAGTATAATGCTTAGTGAAATAAGTCTGTCAGAGAAAGACAAATACCATATGATTTCACTCACATGTGGCATTTAAGAAACAAAAAAAAAAGGAGCAAAGGGAAAAAGATAAACCAAGGAACAAATTCTTAATTATGGAGAAATGATGGTTTCTAGAGGGAAACAGGTTGGGTGTTTGGATTAAAAAAGTGACAGGGATTAAAAGGAGAACTTATGGTGATGAACATCAGATGAGGTATGGAACTGTTGAATCACTATATCATACACCTGAAACTAATATAATGCTATATGTTAATTAACTGAAATTAAAATTTTTAAAAAACAGAACTCAAAATATTCACATGACAAAGTAGATTGAAGGGGATAAAGAATTTACTCATAGGAATGGAGGAGAATCTGTCCATATTATTAGAACAAATAAAACTCTGGGTAGAGGGCACCTGGGTGGCTCAGTGGGTTAAGCCTCTGCCTTCAGCTCAGGTCATGATCTCAGCGTCCTGGGATCGAGTCCCAAATAGGGCTCTCTGCTCAGCAGGGAGCCTGCTTCCATCCCTCCCTCTCTGTCTGTCTCTCTGCCTACTTGTGATTTCTCTCTCTGTCAAATACATAAATAAAATCTTAAAAAAAAGAAAAAAACAACTCTGGGTAGAGTTGTCCATATCAAGCAATGATAAGATGAAAAGAAATGGTGTGGCATCAAGAGAACATATCACAGCTAAATGAGGGAGGAGGGCAGATAGAATATGCCAAAACCTGTTTGAAAACCTAACATGGAAGAAAATTCTCTGACAGCATTTCATATTATAATCTTTCTATGAGATTTTGTAACAAATGAAATAAGACCACAAACCAAAGACAATAAAACAACAGAATGACATGAAAACTGAGATCCCAAGGATAAGGAAACAAGCCAAAGACCTATCATGGAACAAGGAATATAATAGACACAGCTGAAAACAATTAGCAATATATAAGGAAGACTTAATCACAGTACAGGTAGAAGGGAAAAAACAAAAAGCCTAAAACAGTAAGAAAAAATATAATAGATGCAGAAAGTAGAAAGAAAAAAAAATGGCCCAACATAAGACATATTATTGTTCCAAGAAATCAAAAATTCAATAAATGAAACAGAAACTGTATTTAGAGTTATAGAAAAACTTTTGGGCAGCCACATGCAGATGAAACTGGACCACTTATTTGCACCTGCACAAAAATCAACTCAACATGGATTAAGGACCTAAATGTGAGACCTAATGGGATACCTTGATGGCTCAGTCAGTTGAGTGTCTGACTCTTGGTTTCAGCTCAGATCATAACCGTGGGGTCCTAGGATCAAGTCCCTTGTCAGGCTCCATGCTCAGTGGAGAGTCTGCTTGAGGATTCTCTATCTCCCTCTTCATCTGCCCCTCCCCCACTCATATGTGCTCTCTCTCTAAATAAGTAAATAAATCATTAAAAAGAAAAAAAGAAGGACCTAAATGTTAGACCTGTAACCATAAAACTCCCAGAAGAAAACATAGGCAGTAATTTTATATCAGCAGTAGAAATATTTTTTCCAAATGTTTCTCAGGCAAGGGAAACAAAACCAGAATTAAACTATTGGGACTACACCAAATAAAGAGCTTTTGCACAGCAAAGGAAGCCATCAACAAAACAAAAAGGCAACTTACTGAATGGGAGAAGAGATTTTCAAATGATATGTCCAATAAAGGGTTAACATCCAAAATATATCAAGAACTTATATAACTCAACACCCAAAAAAATGAGCAATCTGATTAAAAAATGGGCAGAGGACATGAACAGACATTTCTCCAAAGACCTACAGATTTCCAACAGAATGCTCAACATCACTCATCATCAGGAAAATGCAAATAAAACCACAGTGAGGTATCACCTCACACCTGTCAAATGGCTAAAATTAAAAAGACAAGAAATAAGGTGTAGGCAAGGATGTGGGGAAAAAGGAGACCTTCATAGGCTGTTGGTGGGAATACAACTGTTGCAGTCACAGTGGGAAACAGTACGAAGTTTCTGTTTCTACAAAATAGAAAAATAGAAATACCATATGATCCAGTAATTCTACTACTGGATATTTACCCAAAGAACACAAAAACAGTAATTTGAAAAAATATATGCACCCCTATGCTTATTACAGCATTATTTACAATAGCCAAGATATAGAAGCAAACCCAGGTGTCCAATGATGAATGGATAAAGATGTAGTATGTATACACAATGGTATATTATTCAGCCATAAAAAAAGAATAAAATCTTGCCACTTGCAACAACAGGGACCTAAAGGGTATAATGCTAAGTGAAATAAGTCAATCAGAGAAAGATAAATGCTGTATGATGTGGAATTTAAGGAATAAAACAAAGGAATAAGAGAGATTTTTAAAAACCAGACTTTTAAATAGAGAACAAACTGATGATTACCAGAGGGGAGGAAAGTGGGGGGATGGGTAAAATAAGTGAAAGAGATTAAGAGTACACTTACCATGCTGACTGCTGAGTAAGGTATATGAATTGTTGAATCACTGTATTATACCCCTAAAACTAATATAACACTGTATACTTCAATAAAAACTTTATGTATAGTTCATAAAAAAATAAAAGTTATGCAAGAGCTGTTCTTGAAGTAAAGAAAAACTACAAACTGAAAGGATACAGAAGGTTCCAGGAAGAGTTAATAATTCTAAAAGAATTATTGAAATCATAGTAAATTTATTGGACTCTGAGGCTGATAGAAAATTCTTCAGGTATTTAGTAGACAAAAAAGCAAGTCATAAGGGCAAAAAATAGTCCGGCTTCAGAATCTCCCCAGCAGAGTTTAATGAAGAGTTAGTGACCAATACCTACAAAGTTGTGAGTTCAAGAAACTCTGACCCAAGACTATCTTACAAAATTAAGATGTCTTTTCAAGTACAGAGGAACAAAAAACATTGCTTTCACCATGGAAGAGCTAAGGAATAATACTTGAAATGCCTTAAACACACACACACACACACACACACACACACACACACACCCCTCCCCGGTGATTAAATCAAGCCAATAAACTATTGGCTTCAAAATACAGAATCAAGAATAAAAGAGCTGTAGTTAAAAGGACTAACTCCTTTTTAAATAAAATCAGGGTTAATAGGAATTCTGATACAAGATAGAAGTAAATGTTTTAAATCTGGATGCCCTAAAAATAAAATACAGCTAAAGGAAATCAGAAAGTGAGGGAAAGAAAAATAGGGAAAAAATGTAAATGTGCTTTTTCCTTTCTCATAGTAGAAAAATAATCGATATCGTATAAACATGGAACACAGTTAAAAACCAGATTGACTCCTACCTGTCAATGTTTCTACCACGTATTTTCTTATAGAGAGAAAATAGGTCTCAAATTTTCGTATCCACACAATATCCTGGAGGACTTGTTAACAACACAGATTGCTGGGCCCCAGTGCAGAATTTCTGGTTTTAGTAGGTGTGGGCTGATGCCTGAGAACTTGCATTTCTTTTTTTTTTTTTTAAGATTTTTAAATTAATTTATTTGAGAGAGAGAGAGAGAAAGAGAGCGAGCTCAGGAAGGAAAGACAGAGAGGAACAAGCAGGCTCTGTGCTGAACACAGAGCCAGCCCATCATGGGGCTCAATCCCAGGACTCTGAGACCACGACTCCAACTGAAACAAGAGTTGGACGCTTAACTGACTGAGCCACCCAGACGTCTGGTGAACTTGAATTTCTTTTCTTTTCTTGTTTTTTTTTTTTAAGATTTTATTTATTTATTTGACACAGAGAGAGAGAGATCATAAGTAGGCAGAGAGGCAGGCAGAGAGAGAGGGGGAAACAGGCTCCCTGCTGAGACCATGACCTGAGCTGAGGCAGAGGTTTAACCCACTGAGCCACTCAGGTTCCCCGAGCTTGCATTTCCAACAAGTTCTCAGGTGATTGTTGATACAGCTAGTCCAAGGACAAGGAGCTTTTAGGAAATATATTCTCTTGGAAAATCATTGTTTTGGTTAAAATTTAAGATCATTTAATGATTTTTATTTAAAATGACATATATAATATGATCTCTTAATTTAATCATCATTTTCATCTAACCCTCCTAGTTTTCTGTTGTGTATGGTAAAGGGAAGGGAGAGAAATGTTTAGAATAATATTCACTTAATGATGGTTTATTCCCAGATGGTGAGATTTGGAGATCTTATTGGTACTTTTTTAGATCCTTTAAATCTCTTAGAATGAGCTCCTGAGACGTTTTTACAAAACATCAAAGTCATTAGTACCAATAAACTACAAGATCAGAAATATAACTTATTCAATCTAGATTTCAGTTTCTCAGAGTGACCCCAACACATTTGTTTGGAAGATCATGGTAGTCTCCAATGAGGTCAGCAATTCAAATCGCTCACTTTAGCTCTACTACCTTTTGTTACAAATCTCATGCTTCCTGTCAACTGCATGAAACCATGCCTTTCTTTAGTGATCCTAGAATTGCCTTTCCCAGTTTCTTGGGGGTTTGGTGAATAAGTTCATATTAAGATTTTCCAATATATGACACAGGGAATATAATCGATATTGTAATAACTTTGTACAGTGATACATGGTAACAAGATTTATCGTGGGGATCATTTCATAATGTGTAAAAGTATCAAATCACTACGACATACAATGGAAACTGATAGGATATTGTATATCAATTATATTTTGATTAAAAAAATTAAAAAGTAAAAGAAAATGAATAATGTATTTAAAAAAGAAGACTCTCCATATCCTTTCAGATTTTACACCCCCACCCCGTGTTCATACTGCTTCAGTCTTACAAAAGATGCTTCTCACTCCTTGTCCTGACACCCCCAATTTCTCCTGATTCACTTTAATTACCCTTCTCTGGGTATGTTTTGCAACACTCCTACCATATAATGCTGGGTACATTTAGCTGTTAAATAAAGAAAAGTCTTCTCCCATAGGCTTGATGAGTACAGCTGACCCTTGAACAACACAGGTTTGAACTTCAAGGGTCAGTGATATGCAGTTTTGGGGGATAAATACAGTATAGTATCGTTAATGTATTTTCTCTTCCTTATCATTTTCTCAATGACATTTTTTCTCTGGCTTACTTTATTATAAGAATAAAGTATATAATACATATTACATACAATATATGTGTTAATTGCTTGTTTATTTTATTGGTAAGGCTTCTATTCAACAGTACACTCTTAGCAGTGAAGTTTTTGGGGAGCCAAAATTGTACACAAATTTTCAACTGTGTGGGTGGAGGGGCTTAGCACCCCTAACCTCTGCATTGTTCGAGAGTTAAGTGTACTTTATACTTGGTTCAAGAGCCGGAAATAGAAAAAAAAATAAAGCAATTATGAGCTGCCCAATTATATGGCAACTTCAGAACAACTTCTCATCATTGAAGGAAATACAGATGACATAATCACTACCGAAATAAGAGTACAGAAAATCACTAATACCAGTTAATCACCATGGCCCAACGTCAGTGGGTGGAAGCTTGCAACAGAACCTGAGAACTGAATTGGAATTCCTTTTGTGTGGTGGTGGGGTCATGGAGAGCAGATGAGAGAGAAATGACTAAATGAATAGATAAGCCACTATGGCTATTAAATAAGGACCAGCAAAGCCAATGCTCCATCAGAACAACCTAAAAAAAAAAAAAAAAAGTAGGACTTATAATCTGATCTTGGTTTCCAGTTTGACCCCTGATGTGTGAATGGGGGTTGAGTGTGACCCTATCATCAACATCCATTACTCTTTAACTCTTATTTTTTGTGGATCATTACAAATATGATTTTTGAGTCTTTGATTCTATGTGCCTCTTTATCCTTGAAAACCAGGGTATTGGAGGCCATTCTCTGCTAGGAGCTGCAGCTCTTCTCCTTGGCCACATTCGTCATCCAGCCACCTGTTAGCAATCCTCACCTGAAAGATCTCAAACTTCTCTCACCTGGTATTGGCTCCCAGCAAGGAGGAGGACCAGACAGCGATCTCTGAGGGAGCAGGCAGTTTCTGTAGGACATTTTGCTGAAGGCTGACACAGTATTTCTGATATCCACTTTTCTCCTGGCACTGGACTTTCTGAACTTTATAGGGCAGCCAATCTTCCAAACTTATCTTGATCTGTTCCCCATTCTACTCTGCAAAAGAAGAGTTGACTTTGTTCTTCACATCTTAACATCTCAGCCTTGCTCACCCTATTTTGGTTTGATTCTAGAAGTTTCACTATGCCTTTTCCTAACTGATCTATTTATCAATACTCTGGTCAAGTCTGGTCTGCTATCCCCAGACAGACTACAGATGGAGGCCTGGGTAAATATATGTTGTAGCCCCCCCCCCATATCAATTCTCTTTTTTGACATCTTGAGAATGTTACCATTTCCCTAGCCTTTTTTCCTCCCAAGTTCATTTTCTACCAAGTCGGCCAAACTTTCTGAAGCAAAGGAGGTATAAAGAATGTTTTTATATGCTATACCAAAGTGTTTTAAGTCACAGAAGCAAGATATACACTTGGTTTGGAATTGGAAGACCTGGATGCTGATACTGTTTTCCATCGCTAACTAGTTCTATAACCTTAGATATCCAGGTACAGCCGAGTGTAACCAAAACTCTTTGGGTTTCATCTTCCACATCTGTTAAAAGCAAACAAGAACACTCAAGCTGTGCTCTCACAGGACAGTGGGGAAGTTGACACATGACAATGAATGAAGAGGTACTGCAGTATTGAAAATTCCTCTGGAAATGAAAGATTATAATATAGTAGCAGACTGAAGAACAGTTTTTGAGAATAACTCTATTATCCCTCTGTGTCTTTAGTCTCTTTTATGTTAAAGGAAGGAATTTGAGGGAGAAAGAAGTGAGGTAAAAGGTTTTGCAACTTGACCTCGGGTAATAGGAATTTATTGATTCAACATTAATTAAGCATCTCTTGTATTTATGCTTCTGATACCTCTATCATATGTATTGCTAAGTACAGTAGATTCATATTTGATTAGGATTTTGATCCTCACTCAAAAAGCTGAAAATTTAAGGGGCACAGATGGGGAAATAGATAATTTCAATATAGTGTGATAAGTACCATGATCAAAACATGTACGTGTCACTATTGAAAGCACAGAGATACGCCATTGAGCCTGACCTAAGAGATAAGCTAAAGAAGACTTCTCAGAGGTGTTAATCCTGAGACAAGTCTTGAAGAACCCAAATTTGAATGTTAAAGTCCATATTTCTGTTTGATCTTCCAGCTCAGGTAGAGTAGAAAGTTGGCAAAGATGACAGGCAGTTGTAGGTTCTGAAGGATGTGAGCTTACCTGAAGGATATTATGACATAGGGAGACATAGGGAGGATATTATGACATAGGATAATATGACATATTATGACATAAGCAAGAATGAAGCATTCACTGTCAGGCCGGAAATGAGCTCAATATGACTCAGGGCCATTCCTGAGGGATGGAGAAACAGATTGGGGTTGAGGGACAAAGGGAGAGAGCTCCTTTACAGAGTCTTATTTTCATGGATAACAACATTAACACTCAGAGAAAGATGAATGAAATTCATGTGAGTTAAGTGGAAGACACAGCTTTACAGAATATCAATACAGCTGAATCATCAAATGTTAGATCTAAGAGGGACCTGAAAGATGCATTAATCTAGTCTAATCCTTTATTTAATAGATGAGAAAACAAAATCCATACTTGAAGTGACCTGCCTAAAGTCTCCATTTGGTGAGTAGCAGACTTGGGGCAACCCACAAATAAAGCCACCATTTTGATTGAGCATCCACTCTGTGTTGGATACTTCATCTCTGATCTCCACAAGTCAGAGGAATCAGACAACTTACCTTGGCTCACAGAACCAGTTAATCATGGGTCAGAGATTTCAATACTGATCTGCTTCCTAAGAAAATCTGAATTCATTTTGCCACACTGTGCTATTCTAGGTCTCTCTCAAGGGCTAGAGAAATGCAGAGATTCACACAGCCCCAAAATGTCCAACTCAGGATTTGAATCAAGGCCAATGCCTTTTCATTACTCTGAATTTACTTACACAGACTTCTTTTTTAGCCCTTCTGAGCTACTGTAGCCTTGGACAGACTTCATTCTGTAGAACATGTGTGCCATGACACCAGCATTAAAAGCTCCTCACCACATTACACTGTTCCAGTAGCTGAGATATGGCACTGTTTGACACAATTTCAAGCTTTTTCAGTGATAAGGACATGAAGACAAAGCTTTGGACAAATGTTTTTTTATCAGCATATTGCGATTACATGTTGTCCTGTAAATTGTCTTTCATTGGATTTTTTTCTTTTCTGTCCATATAGAAATTGGATTAATTAAAATAATAAAAACACTCCATCATTTGCATAATCTCACTAGTTCATATCACTTTCTCAAGACAATAGAGAAAACAACTTTTATAAGTACCAATGAGAGGGCGCCTGGGTGGCTCAGTTGGTTAAGTGACTGCCTTCGGCTCAGGTCATGATCCTGGAGTCTGGGGATGGAGTCCCACATTGGGCTCCCTGCTCAGCAGGGAGTCTGCTTCTCCTTATGACCCTCCCCCCTCTCATGCTCTCTCTCATTCTCTCTCAGATGAATAAATAAAATCTTAAAAAAAAAAAGAAGTACCAATGAGGAAAGAATATTGGCAATTCTTTAATATTCTTCTACTACTTTGGATTAGAAGAGAAATAGGGTTCTTGGTTTAGTGGACATAGTGAGTCAATATGTATTGAACTGAGGTCACTCTGCATTGGCAGAGGAGGCAGAAGAATTAAAGACAGTCTCTAGACTCCTGGAGAGTTAGCCCCTGGGAGGGGAGATAGAACTCAAGAGATAAAACCACTGTCAATTATAAAACAAAGCAATTGATTAGTAGGTTAAAAATATATATACATAATGTGGTACAGTACAGATGAAATTAGGTAGGCTTCTAAGGGATGAAACAAATGCATGTTGATATTCCTATTCATTCATTCACTCATTCATTCCTCAAATGGGGTGATGCCTAGGTCAGTTATTACTGTGGTGCTGGGAAAGATCATGTAGTAGAAAAAACAGAAGCAAAAACTAAAAACTA
The DNA here is from genome assembly GCA_004024625.1 of Mellivora capensis. NCBI lineage: Eukaryota > Metazoa > Chordata > Mammalia > Carnivora > Mustelidae > Mellivora > Mellivora capensis. Next base: position 76,378 of record PISX010001468.1, on the reverse strand, counting down.
GACTCATGGAGGTCTTATGATTAGAAATGAGGAAGTGTATATACACATTTGTGTATATATATGTCAGGTGACAGTAAATGATATAGGGAAACAAAGCAGGAGGGAGGCATGGGGAAAATATCAGGGGGCCCCAGATTAAACAGGTTGTCAGAGATGGTGTCATTTGAGCAAGGCCTAAAGTTTCTAAAAAATGAAGCCATGTCGTTATCTAGGTATAGAATGTTCCAGGCAGAGGATAAAACATGTTCAAAAGTCCTGAGGCACAGAGGTTTAAGAACAATTAGGAGACCGATGTGGCTGAAATGGAGTAAGCAAGGGAGAAAGTAGTAAGAAACAAGGCCGGAGAGATAAGGAGAGAGCAGATACCAGCACCTTCAATAGAAATTTCCATGATGATAAAAATTCTATATCTATGCTGTCCAGTATGGTAGGCACTAGCCAGCCACATTGGGGCTACTGAGCACTTTAAATGGGACTAGTATGAATTCTTCTTTGTAATTAATTTTAATACACGTAAATTTAAATAGACACATATAGCATATAACATAGTGGATAGTGAAGAGCCTTGTAGGCCATTGTCAAGATTTTGGCTTTTACTCAGAATAAGATGGGAAGAAACTGCAGGAGAACACAAGAGTAACATGATCTGACTTGGGTTTTAAAAGGATCACTACACTCCAATGAAAACAGGCTATAGGGTCAAGAGTAGACTCAGGGAAGCCTGACTTAATCCCAGTGGGATATGATGATACAACGTGCTAGATGATAACTCAGACGGGGCGGGGTGGAGGACAGTGGTGGTGACAGAAAGAAGTGGTCAAATTCTGGAAATAATTTGAAGATAAAGCCCATAGGACTTGCTGCCAGATTGGATGTGGTATGTGAGAGACAGAGAGAAGTTATGAATGGCTCATAGGTTGTTGTCAGAGCATTCCACAGAGCACTGAGAGGAAAAGATTCTGAGAACCGCAAGTCTGGAAGCATCATTTCTTCTGTCACTGGTAGCCTAGAAAATTTTAGATAAACTGGAGATTATGCTTATGTTGCAAGGTCATTCGCGATTAAGTGAGTTCCTATATGCAAGGTGTCTAGCATGAAGTTCAGCACATAGTAGGTCCAAACATGCTAGTTTTATTCCCCAGGAAGCCAGAGACTATTTCAACAAGAATTCTATTAACTAGCAAGGGTCAGCACTTCTCCTGTAAAGAACCTGATAGCAAATATTTTGGCTTTGCATGCCACACAGTCTAGGTCACAACTGTTCGAGTCTATTGTAACAAAGGCAGCCAGAGACACAAAACATAAATAAATAGGCATGGCTATGTTATAATAAAACTTTGTAAGAACAGATGGGTGGCTATATTTGGTCTGTGAGCCACAGTTTACTTAACCCTTGGTTTGGAGGAAATATTCATTTACCCAAAGGGCCACTTTAGAGAGGCATATAGGGTGACCCACTTAACCATGACAGTTCTAGTATATATCCACAGCTCCAGCATAATTATTAATACAGCCTCCCATCAATAGCAAGAGTGTCCCAGTTTGAACAATAAACTATGTGGTCGTGGGTGTGGATCTCCTTGTCCTACACAGAGAGAAAATGGGTAGTGTGGTAATTCCAGAGCTCTGTTGGCAGTTATGCATTGCATTTTAATTTATGAAATAAAACCAAGTTTTATTGAGTGCCTATTCTGTTCAATTCTCTAAAAAGGGCCTAAAGCAGGACCAAATGATACACGGCCTACCCCCTCTTCCATACCCATAGCAGGCTTCACTAATAGATTGTGACAGTCCATTCCTGAGCCAACTCAAATACAGCCCCACCACTTATTTTAGCTACATTACTCCTGGCAACCATGACCAACAGTACCAAGATGAAATCCCTGTCATTCCGGCCTTAGAATACAAAGCACCGCTCCTTTTCACGAATCCTCACACTCCAGCTGGGAAGATCAAGTAGCAATATATGTCACTGTAAAGTAAGTCTATGATAAGTCATGCAAACAGTAGATATGATAAGTGTTCTTAGTGGAAACTTTCATTTTCTGAGCCTTCCATGAAATAATGGTTTTATTTCCTTTAAGAAAAGCACAAGAACTTGCCGTTGTGTAATATTTCATGGTCTTTTTTTAGAAGTTGAAGATATTAAAAAATGTTACCTCAAAGAGGACGAAAGTGGCTACATTCAATTTTTCTGCTGTTTAAAATGGTAATTTTTCTTTCCTGCCATGCAAAAAAATAGAAATACAGGAATTTGCTTCATGATTAATATGGTATCCTTCCATTCTATACACATTAAGATCTAGGGAATGCCCAGAAAGAGAAAGCATTGAAAAAATTCTGTAGTCCAATGGACCGGTTCCAGATATACCTGAGTTTAAAGGTTTGGTCAGTCAATAAGAATATTCTGAAGGCACATCGCACAAAGAACACTGAAGTGGGAGCTGCAAAAGACACAAAAGAACTAAAATAAAAAGCATGATGCACAACTCCCTACCCTAACCAGGTGCCTTTTTATAGCACATAAAACCCAAGTCACCGTAGCAGCCCTGCAAAGACAAAGGAACCTACAGCACAGCTGTACGATGAAAAGCAGAATGTAACAGAGCCTCTTTTTAAAAAGGTAAGTCCATCCACAAAATTTACTTCTGGCTGGACATTATCTGTATTGCTCACCTAGACTGGCTCTGATGTGCCAACATAGGATAGATTATTGTCAGGAACCAGAACCACACATCAAGCCTCCCTTTTCAGCCCTAAACTCATACCATATAACTCTCTCAATCATGAAGTGGTGTGTATGTAAAAGGTATCAACATTGTTAATTGCTTCACCCAAGGACTCTCCCCTCCTGCCATGTACACACACACACACACACACACACACACACAAACACACACATAAAACACATACACGCAAATCAGCTGCCTCTGGAGGACTCACAGCTTCAAGTTTTCTAGGGGGTCATCTGTCCTTTAATTTTCAAACAGAACCACTAGGGCCCCTACCTACTTTCTATGGAAAATTCACCACCTACATTATTCCTCTTCTCACTGACCTCTACAGTGTTTCTGAGCATTCCCATAGACCTTAAACCAAGTCCCTTGCTCATCTCATCTTTTGATCCAGTTTCCTGCTTTTCCGGAGTCTTCCATCTACACTTTGTATACCTCTTTCTGCACCTGCTCTGTCTTTTTTGCACATCACCAGCCCCTTGGGAATCCACCCTGGTCCTTCCTTCTACACAAAGCACTATTGACCTAGGGCAGGTCTGTATAACCAAACATCACTCAACGTTTGAAGCAATGGAATGGGGACTACAATAATTTAGGACATCTTAAAGTTGAGAAATAAGACATTTTGCTCTAGCTGTGTTTCTTCCCTTAGGCACTGGCTTCCTGCCAATTGAGGGGTCTCTGGTTCTCTGTGGCTCTCCTTCATCTGTCTCCCTTCTCCTAGTTCCCTTGGCTCTCACAAACACTATCCACTCCTTAGTGGCCCCTAGAAATTCAAAATTCTCCTAGATTTACAAGGTTTATTATGCACAGCAATCCTACAATCTCCCATCCACCCTCCTCTCCTTTGAGATGATGCTCTGGGAGGGGTGGCACTCAAGTTTCACTCTCAAAGAAGCTATCAAGATAGATCACTAATGCTTCACCTCCTTTGATGTAAAATAAAACATACCTCAGCCTGAAAAAAAAGTGGCTACATTCAATTTTCTGCTGTTTAAAATGATAATTTTTCTTCTGACCATGAGAGGAAGGAAGGAAGGAAGGGAAGAAGGAATGGGGAGGGAGGAAGGGAAGGAAGGAAGGGTAGAGGAATTAGTTTCACAATTAATGCAGCATTCTTCCATTCTCTGCACATTAAGATTAATATTTAGGGAGTGCCCAGAAAGAGAAGCATTGAAAAATTTCTGTAGTCCAATGAACCAGTTCTAGATAAGCCTGAGCATAGCTTCATGTTTCTGATGATACAAATATGCATTTCTGGGTAGGGATTTTTTTCACTTTTATCAGTACTGTTACATATTATTTTCTTAAAATTACAAAAAAAAACTGAGTCCCAATAATATTAGTAACTAAAGACAGCAGAGTAGGAGGAATTGGCACCAAGAAGCTGTAATTTGCAACTGGGTGCTGTCCTTAGATCGCCGTAGGTGTGCTGGGGGAGGTATATTTGTCTTTGCATTGTGATCTGAAGCTAGAACCAGAAAAGGATAAAATTAGGAAGTGTTTCCCTCTTTGTAAAATGGAGGATTTCCAGATCCTGCCACCTCACCCCCACTGCCCAAGCCCAGAAAACAGAGAAACCCTTACACAGAATTTTCAGGAACATTTCACAGTCTATCCTTTGGGAATGGTCTCAATGAATGCCACTGCAACAAGCCAAACAATGAAAGTATGTAGGAAAAATAGAACAAAGACAAGATTCTAGTTGACTTGAAATTTTTCTATAGTGTCAGATCACCCAGAACGGGGACAATATTTTGAGGTGTGTGTATTTTTTGAGGACCTCTTATATATTTTGAGGACCTCTTGATTCAAACTCAGGATTACTAAATTGTGGAGATGACACCAAGGATGGGGCAGATTTGGAGCTTAAGGACTCTTTTCCTTTCTTCCTCACTCAATAGAGGGATAATAAATTTAGCTAACCTGTATCTGCCTACTATTTGTCAAGCTCTGTGCAGTCTATTTGTAACATATCCTTTACAATGAACCCGTGAGATAAGTACTATTAGCTCTTATTATTATCTCCATTAAATTGAAAAACAACTGGACAAATAACCCAGCGAGTTTTAAAACAATCTAAATCTAAACAACAATTGTAGATGGAGTGAGTCATCCAAGGAAAACCCAACAGAGGGAGGCTGAAGTAGGAAAGGGACTGCAAGAAGAATGAACATTTATGAGCACCTACTCCTCGTTGGGCTGTAGGGCATGTTTTCTCTATTTGCACTACAAGAACACAAAGGGATATTATTATCCACATTTTACAAATAAACTGATTGCAGAGATCAACCATCTTATCCATGACCTCAGAACTAGTTGGTAGGATTTGAAACCAACATCTGTCTAATTCCATTGTACTAAATATCTGAGAACACAGCTGAAAATAGCCGTAATTCAACAGCTAGTTTTTCTAAGTCTTATTTTGGACAAAGACCCAAGATTTGCCTGATGAAAAGTCAGAGAATTATGCAACTATTCTTAGATGCAGACACCTGGTTTAAAACACATAGGTTCAACATAACCACTGTATATCCCTGTAATGACCTTGCAGCTCAGAGTAACTGGATTCCAATTTCCTCAGTCACCAGAGAGCATGCTGAGTCTATTCTGCTGCTCTGGCTCCTGCCTCTTCTTGAACTAAATGGAACATTCCAAGGGCTCAGTGGGTGGGACCTCACTCTCTTCTCAATCATCCCCATGATAACAGCATAAAATCACAGAGGTGAGAACAAAGCTAAGGGACCAGTCCCCCCAGCCAAATGACAACACAACCTTCACACTTTGACTCCTAACCTTGATTTCTGGTCCCAAGATGATGCTTTCCATGGAGCTGTCCTGTTTTTCCTCCCTTCCTCCCTTCTGACTTCACGATCACTATGAACTCCCAAATTAGTATGTGGGCACCAGCACATAAGGTACAAATGCTGCTTTCCCAGGTGGCATGACAAAAAGCTGTGGGGGAAAAAACATCATAATTTGTTCAACACAGGATTTTAAAAAATCATAGCTCTGAGATTTGGGGGGAAGGGATGTCTATATGTGTGCTTGTGTGTATCTATTTGCATGCATGTGTGTGTATGTGTGCTCTGGTCCCTTAAATTTCTGTTCTAACAGATCTCAGGATTCATTTAGCAGATGGTCTGCCAAGAGCCTGATAGAGTCTAACCTCCCACATTAAATGTTTATGGAACTGTTGATCAGAGGTGGGAGCGGGGTAATGAGGAAAACTCAGAATATCCCAGGAAACAATCAAGTCCTTTTTATTTAAAATATCAATCAGAGCATATATTTGTAGCATTTTATAGCTTACAAGATGCCTTCACACCCACCATTACATTTGACCTTCTCGACCGTCCTTCAGTGTATACATTTATTTCAATTTTATACATAGGGCAAATGATGTTCAGGAGAAAGACTGGGTCTAAGGCCATGGTTACTAAGTGGGAAAGAGAGGGTCTCTCCATGTCATGGTGCTCAACTTAAGTTTCATGACCTTTTCCATTGAACCACACTGCCTATTCATATCCTCCCAAGAGGCACAATGTGAATAACGAAATGGGCACACGGTCATTTTAGATAGGATTCCTCATCCTCCAAAGCTTTCAATACCCACTTAAAAAATTAGAATCAGGTGATGTTCTTCCCATGTAACATTTTTTACCCTCTTAAAATGATTCTTAAATACCAAGGACACCTATAATAGAACAAATCCATAGAGGCAGAACAGTACATGAGAACAGGCTCATTTGTCAAAGATTTTGGGAAGGCCATCTCTCCTCAACCAGAGTACAGGAGGAAGTTAACTATTTGTGGATGAGAAGCTCCAAGACAACTCTTCTGCCAATGCATTAAACTTGACTCTGACACTTGCATATGATTAGTGATGATAAGGAGACAGATTGTGGATATGTACTATGTTTTAAGTTTATAGCTATCTGTGGACTATAGTTGTATAGTTCTTCTCAATCCATGTAACGAAAGAAGGGTGAAGACAGGAACTTCTGAATCAACCAGAGGGCCCTGGAAATGTAGTAACCATTCTGAGAAAGGAGAATCTGTAAAAGGGTCATATACTCAGTAGACCCAAATAGGAACCAGGTCTACCAGGATCCTACAAGATGGTAGATTAGGTAGCAGTCTCAAGAGAAGGGCTGCTTCAAAGACTCTGGGAGACCCTACAAATCCCAATGCTAATAAGGCCTAATGAGATAATAGTAAACTGAACATCTAGTTATCAGGACTTCATAGATATGATACTGGGCAGGGGAAGATGTTGAGGAGAAGTCATATGTGGAGAAAGGTCTGAGGAAAGAAGGAATCACTATGATTGGATGATAAAGACACAAGAGTTCCTGCTGTGTTGTTGAGTCATGAACAGGCTACAGTTATATTAGTACCCAGGAGAACATACACTACACTCTCTGGAGAGAATAATGAGCCAGTAATTCCTTTTTAAAAGAAATTTTTTTAAAGGTATAGATGATAACACAAAAGATCAGATTGTCAAATCAGACTAACATGAAATCAGAAATATTACACAGTTACCAAGATTTTCTAATAATTTCAAAGTATAGATAATCACAAGGCACAGACAAAGCAAGGAGAGGCTTGGAGACTTCTGACACTGAATCCCCAAGTCCTTTCTTGCCACATTAGGTCACACTCCAGGCTCACATTAACCTATGACTCTCTAAGCAATGTGTGCAATTGACATCACTTACACGATAGGTCATCCTGTGTTCAGTTAGTAACCTACATTACCTGCCATTTTCCAAGGGGCCATGACCTAAAAATCCATAGGTTCAGGTTTGTTTAGGATAAGACTTCTAGAATCCTAACAACATTCTATAGACAAGGACTAAGCTTATTTTCCAAGGAGTCTGCCATTAGCATGTTTACTAGGAGATCTGACCAGGTCTCTTGCCTTCTTTCTTTTCCAGGAGTAGAGCTCCAATAAAGAGAGAGATTGACTTATTTCACTCAAGCAGAGAGAGTCAGTTATCATATGGTTTCACTTACTTGTGCAGCATAAGGAATAACACAAAGACATTGGGAGAAGGAGAGGAGAAATGAGTTGGAGGAAATCAGAGGGGGAGACAAACCATGAGAGACTGTGGATTCTGAGAAACAAACTGAGGGTTTTGGAGGGGAGGGGGTGGTGGGTTGGGTGAACCTGGTGATGGGTATTACGGAGGGCACGTATTGCATGGAGCACTGGGTGTGGTGCATAAACAATGAATTTTGGAACACTGAAAAAAAATTAAATTAAAATTTTTAAAAAAGAAAGATACAAGAACAACAAAGTAACTCAAATAAAAGAACAAAATAAAACTTTAAATATTCATTAAAAAAAAGAGAGAGATTGAATTGTGGGCCTACCCTACTAATCCTCCCCTTCCTAGCATATGATTACACATGAGATAGTGTGAATAATGCTGCATGTTGGTCTTGACTTAGTTCTAATGATTTGGTATGTTTAAAACATTGCCCTGTTTGTCTCCAGATTCTGGCCACTGTTAGAATTGTAGGTAGATGATCAGCTAGAGGACAGATGATTCATTATTTTAATTGTTACTTTTAGTCAGTAGCCATGCTTTTTATTTGCTTTTATGTACTTTTCACTATACAGATCATGTCCACTTGCATTATTCCAACTGATACGCTACACAATCCTAGAAGTCAGGCAATAAAGATATTGGTTTAGAAATAAGGAACCCAAGGATCAGTTTCAATTAATAAATGGGACTGAGACTCAATCCTAGGTGTGTTTAGCCTCCAAGTCCCTGATCTGCCCATTGCACAACATGACAGGTGCTTTGAAGGGCAGACTGATGGTTTGACCAAGATGCAGAGAAAATGAAGTCTCCAGGCTCCATACTCTTAACCTCAGAGCATAGAGACTGTTATTTTCCTCTCCGCCTCTTAACTTCAGAGCATTTCCCCCCAAACTCTCCTTGCACAAAACTTTCCTAACTCTGCCATGTTTTTGGTAAGGGCTAAGAGTGCTGTGACGGAGGATTGCGCCGGCACCATGAATCGCTTTCAAGGAACATACTCACGGAGACAGGTGGATGGGCTCTCCCTGCAGTCCTTCTCTACCTCCTGACAGCACATTAGAAAGGGGGTTGGATGCCGTTTCCTTCTCAGGTCCCTCTCTCCATCCTTTTCAACAGGACATCGATGATTAGCTTCCGGCAGATAAATGAGCAAAGGGAAAATAAGAGGGATGGATGAAAAATTGTCTTCATAATAAATCTGCATTCAAAAGACAGGATACCACACTGATACCAGACAGAAACAAAAGCATGAAGTACATTAGCCATGCTGTGCTCCTGGTCTAAATTCAGGCCCGCCTGGCTCCCACCAAACACAGCTGCTTCACCCAACATCAACATCTTTCTGACCCCTCAGTTGCCAGCCTGTCCTAGGACCAAGCTGGGTCTGAACCAGGAGGTTATTTAAAGCTCTGTGTAACATTCTTTGACCCAGTTTTGTCACCCTAGATTGTAAGGTAGCTCTGGCCTTAAGCTCTGTTTAGGTTATAGAACTTCTCTTTTTTAAATCAAGTGACAACCCCATCCCCTAATCGGGTTAATTGTTTTTCTGCCCTTTTGCCTGCCTAGATCCCAGGCTCTGTAGGGGCCTCAACCATCTTACCCTTTGCAGGTAGGCAGGAACTAGAGCCCAGGTCCTATATTCATAACATCTGGACACATACAATCTTATGAAAGCACTCACTGAAGTGCTGACCACCTTGGCAGGATCATGCAGCCATCTATTCTTACATTGTGTTGCACCTACCTATTGAGGCATCTCCATTATTTCCTGTTGAAACCCACTTCTTATATCACCCATTACTATGAGACATAATATTGGGATGGATATTGGAATGGAATTCCAATATTAGAATGAACTATAGCAGCAATGTCTACAATAGCCAAACTATGGAAAGAGCCTAGATGTCCATCAACAGATGAATGGATAAAGAAGATGTGGTATATATACACGATGGAATACTATGTAGCCATCAGAAGAAATGAACTTTGGAATGAAACCCACTTCTTGTATCACCATTATGAGACATAATATTGGGATGGATATTGGAATGGAATTCCAATATTAGAATGAACTTTGGAATGAAACCCACTTCTTGTATCACCCATTAGTGTTTGTTACCATATTATCTAGATACCACGTTATACACTTGGGCTGCACTTTGCTCCCAGAGTTACTTCTGTTCCCTAACTGTGAGTTCATCCCAGTAAGCAGGTAATCCTAGCACTGGTGTCATCCCAGTCAACATTACCACACTGTTCTCAACTGTATAAAGACACCTAACATAGAAGAAGGTCCTTTGCCATTAAGGTAATATTTGTCAATCCTCAGGGAGCTGAAAAACTCTATTTTATTGGTTTGATTTTATGATACTCCCTTCTCCTAAAAAGATTTTTCAAACTAATTTTATATTTATACTGATATACCATTTTTATATCTATTTTTATATATATAATTTCATATATTTTATGTATTTATATTTATATCAAAATATTTATATTTTTTAATTATATTTAGTTACAATCTGACAATAATTCTGTGGCAACTCAGGGTGAAAAAAAAATGAAGCTATCTGGTGGTATGACAAAGTAAGAGAGAGTAGGACTCTGTCCTTGAAGTTACTTTTAAGTCAGGGTCAAAATATCATACCCCCAAGTACTCTGACTTCTTTATCAGCCAAAAGGAGAAGAGAGAAGTCATCATATCACCACGACAAGTGGTCTGAGGGTGTGAGGGTGAAAAAGAACATGAATCATTTGTAATGTCTCTTGGCAGCAAGATGAAGGCACATCGGAGGAGGCAGAAAGTAACGAAGGCTTTCTGGACACTGATTTGCTCTCTTCATCCTCCTCAGGGAAAGAGAGAAGAGGAGTAAACATTCAGATACAACAATGGATTCTTTTTTTTTT
>PISX010001468.1:0-65576 GCA_004024625.1 Mellivora capensis | reverse complement strand
CATGTTGCATCTCCACTTTCTCATATCAGGGATATCATATGATAGTTGTCTTTCTCTGATTGACTTATTTCACTAAGCATGATACCCTCTAGTTCCATCCAATGGATTCTTTTTTAGACTTCAAGAGATAACTCAACAGCTAATTCAATAGTAGAAGAATTTTAAAGTAACACACAATATTGGAGAGAGGGTACTTTTTCCATCACTTGCATATATTGCTGATGGGGTGCATTTTGGGACTTTCAGTCTTGGGAATAAATATACTCTCAATAATATGGATCAAGAGCCTTTATAAGTTAAAAATCCCTAAATCAGTACTTCTAAGAATCTATCTAAAAGAATAATCAGAGATGTAGACAAAGGATGTTCATAAATGCACTATTTATAATGAAGAAAAATAAAAATGGCTAAAGACACACCCAAGTAGTGAAATGTATGTAGCCATTATAATTCTATTCTAAAAATATTTAATGATGTGGGGAAAGCCAAATACAAATAGTTTAAATACTATAATCTTCTTTGTACACAAGATTGTGTCTGGAAGTTTAGATCACAGATAATACACAATTCTTCGTTACACTTTTCTGTATGTTCTGAATACAGAGAGTGTCTCAGATACTGGCAAAGCCAAGGAGCAAGGAGCAAGACCTGCCTTGTGACTTTCTGTGTTTTTGGCAGGGACATCCTTCCACGTGGACTCTAAAGGAGTCTGACTTCTTTCACAAGATTTCACGTTGTACCATGCAGCTGGCTGTTGGAGGAAAAAGAGCAAATCTAATTGTTCTGGTAATTTCTCAGCCACCAGCACAGTTTGAAAAATGGGGCCTTCCTGTTCATAGCCTTGGCATCACCTCTGGTCAGTTTACAATGCTTATTTTTAGAAATACGATGGCTGAAGAAGTTCATGAAAGCAGAAAAGACTTCTTGGTAGACCCCGTTCAGGCAGGTATGTAATGTTTGATAAACAAGAGACTGAATGACTAAACCAAGCAATCAGTCAATTTATCAGTGATACTGGATTCTTACCATACACCTAAATTATTTAGGGCACCAGGATAAACCTCTCATCTGCCAGATTTCTCTCCTGTAACCCACTGAGGTCTCCAGTGACAGGTAGGAATTCACTAGCCATCAAGAACCTCAGGATCCTGACTTATTTCAAGTCTGTCCTCTGCCTTCTATACCAGTCCTTTTCAGACATGGACTCACATACTGACTGCTCTATTTAGCAGCTAAATTCCACTAGGGCAGGTGTTGAAAAATGTACTTTGGAAGGACACCTAAATGCCCTCCTTGTTCTTGCAAGGGACTACAAATGGCCCAGCTGTTGCCAAGGGGCCTTCAGGCATCATGATAAACAGCAAGGGGTATTACAGAAAATTTGGAAGGTTAAAGGTAAGGTTTACATTGATCAAAGGTGAGGTCAAATTCATGATTATGGAAACAAGTGATCAGAGGATGAAGGTCAGAAACTAAAGAAGATCAGGAAAAGGCAGATGTTAAGAGGAAGAGGTGGGGAGAAACTCCACAGCCACACACACAATTGTTTTGTTTCATTTAAATATTTAGCCATATTGCCCTGGTATAAAGGGCAAGAAGCAAAGTAGACAATAAACAATAGAGGAGGAAGAGCTGATCAGATACTAATAACTCTCTGCTTTATATAGCTCCACGGTATTACGAAGCTCACCATCAATTATTCTCACTGGCCAGGCAAAGCCTGGACATTAGGAATCAGCTATGGAGAAGTGAGCAAATATGCAGATGGAAACCCTAAGGGAAAGCTCAATTTTATTCCTTACAGCCATGAGGCCCATGACCCCTTATCTATATGCAGTGTCTGATTCTTAGTCAGCACTCAGGAGAGGCGTGCTGGGGAGTGTGTGTGTGTGTGTGTGTGTTGTGTGTGTGTGTGTGTGTGTGTGTGTAAAATTATGATGCTAACTGGGACCTCAGAAGAACTGCCCACATGATTTCATCTTTGAACAAGTATATACAGGGATGGAGTTTGGGTGGGATACACTTGACTTGGAGCTACAAAATTATTAACACTTCAGGCAGCTGTGGAGATGAGATACACTCTCCCCAATGCTCTTATGAACTGTATTCCTTCTGGCTCCCCCTCCACCAAACACCCTCTATTTCCTGATTCCCAAGAGCAAGGATTGGTTGTGTCCAGCTCATCTTTGGAGCCAAGGCCATGTGGCAAGCCTATGGATCTACTAATACTCAGTAGCAACTAATACTTACCTTGTGGAACCGTTTTAAGTAATTAAACAAGGTGAAATGTGTAAACGTACCTAGCATATGTTGGGCATACAGAAACTCAAAATGTTTTGATTTCCCTTTTCTTCCTTCTATAGTCAGCCAATTTAATTTTAAGTCCTTTTGTTTTCCTAGTTCCTAGGTATTTAGTGATGTTAGTAACTTCCTGTGTCTCCCATACCATTCTCTGGGTGAAGCTGCTCTTCCAAAACCCCATGACGCCTCCCTCCCCAATTTCATAGGTGTTCAGAACATGATAGGTACCAGTTCCTTTTATGGGTAAGGAAATGTAGGCACAGAAAGGTTAAGTGAAGTTTACCACACAGTCAAAAAGTGGTAGAGCTGGGATCCAACTAAGACAAGACCTATTCTATTTTAATTGCATCATGGGAAAAAAATGTCTTGAATGGTGGTAATATTACAGAGAGAAAAACGTCATCTACCCTGGCACAACAGAGCCAAACCAAAATAACCAGAACGCCTAGTTAATGGATATTAAAACTTGTATCCAGGGATAGCTTCTGACAGGATGACTGCTGATTAATGGAGAGTCTCCAGGAGAAAGTTTTTGCCTGAAGCAGACGAAGAAAAAATATAATCACAAAGTGTGATATCTGAGTCCCAAATCCATGGCAAGTTGTTAAATTACACCTACTACAGCTTCTGGAATTCCAAAGTTTATAAAACACTCTTTTTTTCTCCCAAGGCAAAGTAGTTTAGAGAAAGGATGAAATAAAAGAATATTATTCAATTTATCAGGGTTCAAATGTACTATTCTGCCTATTATATTATGAAGTCACACAAAGTTTTATAAACAATGCCTTTTCAATCATTGCCTCCCACTTGTTCCATCAAATCAATATGCCACAGATAAGTATCAATTCAATTTCTTTCTTTTTGAGGTTGTTTCCTCAATCAGGGAAAACTGGCACACTAATTTTGGACTATCTGTAATCTTCTCTAAGTGAGAAGTAAGCTGATCGCTGTGGCTGGGGGAGAAAAAAAAAAAACACCCCCTGTGTTCCAGTAGACATTTAGATAGGTCCAGAGGAAGAAATGCTCAGTGTGCAAATGGCCTTTGAGTCGTATCCATTGGCCACGTCTTCAGAGCTTCAGCAAAGATGATGCAAATGACAGCTGCTGGGGCACAGCCACTGCTGTGGGCCCAGACCTGCTATGACACAGATTGAATTTATAGGAAATTCAAGAAGACAAGAAATGACCCCTGTCAATCAGAAGATAGACAGATATAGCAAGTGCCTAGTATATCTGCTGATGATCTAGAGAGTAGAGTTCATTGCTAGCAAACAGAACATTACCCTAGCCAAGTGACTCAAGAGAAAATCCTGGCTACTATTATTTTTATCTATTCATAGTTTAATATTTGATCTTGAAGGAATCAGAAGCCCACACATTTTTATCATATTCAGCAATGATTAAGAAGAAAGCCATAGTCGACCTAAATAAAGAATATAAGGTGCCTGGGTGGCTCAGTGGGTTAAGCCGCTGCCTTCAGCTCAGGTCATGATCTCAGGGTCCTGGGATCAAGTCCCGCATCAGGCTCTCTGCTCCGCAGGGAGCCTGCTTCCTCCTCTCTCTCTCTGCCTGCCTCTCTGCCTACTTGTGATCTCTCTGTCAAATAAATAAATAAAATCTTAAAAAAAAAAGATCTTTCTTAAAAAAAAAGAATATAGTTTGTGGTGGGGAGTGGAGATGACCACTCATTGAGGCCTTCTGGGTATTACATACCATATGAGAAGATTTACAACAGAGTTTCTTTTTTTTTTAAAGATTTTATTTATTTGGCAGAGAGAGATCACAAGTAGGCAGAGAGGCAGGCAGAGAGAGAGAGAGAGAGAGAGGAGGAAGCAGGCTCCCTGCCCAGCAGAGAGCCTGATGCAGGACTCGATCCCAGGACCCTGAGATCATGACCTGAGCTGAAGGCAAAGGCTTAACCCACTGAGCCACCCAGGTGCCCCTACAACAGAGTTTCTTAACCTCAGAGCTATTTATTGATATTTGGGTCTGGGTCATTCTTTGTTGTAGGGAACTATCTCATACACTGTACCATGTTTTTAGCAGGATTCCTCACCCCAAACCAATGGATGCCAGTAGCACTGCTCCCTTTTTCCACCTGAAACAGCCAAAATGTCTCTAGACATTGCCAAATTGCCACTGGTTAATAGTCACTATTTTAACAATAATAATAACTAATATTTACTGAGGGTGTACTATGCATCTAGCAGTGGTTTAAGCCCTTTTATTTTTTATAATTTTTAGAGTCAAATAATTATCCATACCCAATACACAAAAATGTATAACTTAATAACTTACAAAATAAGGAATATCAAAAAAACAAAAAAGAACATTGTCATTTTTGGACTCCCTCTTAATCTCTACCCACTCCTCGTCTGCCAAGGTAACCATTATCCTAAACTTCCTTGTTTTACTGTATAGCTGTACCAACTAAACATGTACCTCTAAAGCTAAGTAGTCTGCCTTTCTCAGGCATTTTTTGGTGAATGTGAGCGCTATCAAAAAGTGAAGTGTAAATCAAGAGGGAAAAGATTTGGGTTCAGGAAACAGGGGAAGTAACACCAGAATCCCCAATCTGGGAAGGGTAATCCCAGAATAGCAGCTGGCATTCAGGAGAGGAAATAATCAGTCCACATTGGAGCAAGTAAGGCAGGTTCAGGACAGATTTGTCAAGAAATTGAAATCAATATAATGCCGGATGTATCTGAATATATGGAGAGGCAAACTGGACAGCTGGTAAAAATTTGGGGCTTACTTTAGGGAAAGGAATGTAGAAAACTACATAAGCAAACAGGACAATTTCACTGTGAAAAATAAAAAACAGTGCAAAATAGTCATTCTTGTATTGTACATGACTCCATTGTAAATTATGTGCATTGTCAGTGTGAACCCTGAGTATTAATCTAACAGATTATGGTTTAACTATAGTGGGATAAGAAAGTGGGAAGTACGGTGGTAGGAGAATGGGGTTTGAAAGGGAATTACATCCTCTCGAGTTAGGAAGTCAATAGATAATGCCTAACAGAAGAACCCTACTTAAAAATATGGTGGTAAATACCGACAGAATCCACTAAAAGACCAGGGTGCCTAGGTGGCTCAGTCAGTTAAGCACCTGACTCTTGGTTTTAGCTCAGGTCATGATCTCATGGGTTGTTACATCGAACTCCACGTCGGGCTCCTTGCTCACTGAGGAGTCTGCTTGAAGATTCTCTCCCTCTGCCCCTCCCCCATGCACATGCACTGTCTCAAATAAATAAATTTTTTTTTAAAAATCCACTAAAAGAGATGAAAATGGTGGTCCATTAGGAGGGAAGGGGGAAAAAAACTGGAGCAAGGGCTACTGTCTTTCCTATCAAATCTTGTACCAGAGTTTGACTCTAACTCCTGTACATGCAAACATTCAATGAAAATGAATGCTTTAAAAACAGATTTAAAGGGCACCTGGGTGGCTCAGTTGTTAAGTGTCTGCCTTCAGCTCAGGTCATGATCCCAGGGTCCTGGGATTGAGTCCCACATGGGGCTCCCTGCTCGGCAGGAAGCCTGCTTCTGCCTCTCCCTCTCCCCCCGTTCCCTCTCTTGCTGTCTCTTTCTCTGTCAAATAAATAAATCTTTAAAAAAAACTATTTTAAAAAAGTTACTTATGGCCACCTGGGTGGCTCAATCAGTTAAGTGACTACCTTTGGCTCAGGTCATGATACCCAAGTCCTGGGATCAAGTCCCATATCAGGCTCCTAGCTCCTCGGAAAGTCTGCTTCTCCCCTCTGACCTCCTCCCCTGTCTTGCTCTCTCTCACTCACTCTCTCTCTCTCAAATAAATGAATAAAATCTTTTTTTAAAAGTTAAAAAAAAAAGAGTTACTTTTGATGGTGTTGATTCCATAAGCAGTGCTTGAAGCAAAATGTCTAGGAAATAGGTTGGTATGTCCATAAACCCAGATTTAACATAGTATTCCTGAATAACCATTTACAAATAGTTAACAAGGTGGCTTAAGATACCCCTGCAATGAAATGGCAGTCAACTCATCTTGTTCCAATCGAATAAAGACCTTAAGAAGTGTGTCTTAAAAGATCTAGAAAACCAAAGTATAAGGAAATTTAAATGCTCAGGAAGAAAAGTCTTTCCAGTGAAATCTTCACTCACTTTCTGTATTTTAATATAACTCTTGCCTTCTAGGTCACACCAATCAGAGGGAGAATCATGAAGAACTTGGTAACTATTTCAATTACCTCAACCCTGAGAATCCCTGGCACCCCAAACCTCCAAATTCTTTATTTTCCCAAAGTGGGATCTGAGATTCCTCAGTGAACACTAAAAGTTTCCTACAGAGGACACAGGATGCAATAGAAGGAGCACGGGCTTTTAGGTCAGACCTATTTTGGTCAGAATCCCAGTTCTGCTCTTAATAGATGCATGATCTTGGTAAAATTACTTAATCTTTCTTAATCACAGTTTCAGTGTCTAAAAAAATAAGGATAATAATTCCTACTTTGCTCAATGATTCTCAAGATCACCGAGCTCATTTTTCTAAAGCCTGTGGCTCATAGCTTATTCTCTAGTAACTTTAGCTAATGCTAAAATTATTACTGTTGTAATAATAATGACCATCGTTGGAGCGCCTGGGTGGCTCAATGGGTTAAAGCCTCTGCCTTCGGCTTGAGTCATGATCCCGGGGTTCTGGGATCGAGCACCGCATCATGCTCTCTGCTCGGCAGGGAGCCTGCTTCCCTTCCTCTCTCTCTGCCTGCCTCTCTGCCTACTTGTGATCTCTATCTGTCAAGTAAATAAATAAAATCTTTTTAAAAAAATAATAAAATAAAAAAAATAAAAATCATTATTACTACTACTGTTCCCAACAGTATCATATCCAACCCCCTGCACAGTGATTTTACATAGCAGCAGCTGCTGCTTTTGTCTCCTTCTCCAAGGACTCTGACCTTGTTGAGGACACTGGTGTTATCTATGCCATTTCTGCCAATTGGAGTTAGGGTCAATCTCACCACTGTCACCAGCAGCTTTATAAGGCTTCCTGTAAGGTCACACGCTTTTTAGTTTTACTAGTCCCCCATCTTAATGAACCTGAAACAACCATTCCTGAGGGTTGGGTGACACCAGTCATTTATATACTAAACATTCCCTGAACTACTATGAATCCAACATAGGAGAATTAGACCATTCAAAGAGGTTCTCTGGGGGAGCCTGGGTGGCCCAGTTAAACAACTGCCTTCAGCTCAGGTCATGATCCTGAAGTACTGGGATAGAGCCTGCACTGGGCTTCCTGCTCAGCAGGGAGTTTGCTTCTCCCTCTGACCCTCCCCTCTTTCATGTTCTTGCTCTCTCTCTCTCATTCTCTCTCAAATAAATAAAATCTTAAAAAAAAAACAACAACAAAGAGGTTCTTTGTCATAGCACCCTCTTATTTCTCATCCTTCTTGTCTGCTTTCAGATGCTTGCCTCTCCCTGTCACAGCTGATCCTTTTTTGCCTACTTTTTAACTTCAGTTTTGTGACTTTCCATCCAACTAGTGGAAAACCCCACTCTCTATATGGTGGGACCTGTTGACTTTTCAGGAAGCCAGCCCCTATGCCCACCATGAAACCATCTCCCTTCAAGTTCTTCCCCAAGAATACTCCTTGGGTCCTACATTTTGTGGTCCTGTCAACCTCCATCCCTTTCCCAGTTGAGACAATCTCTTTCTTTCAGGGCCCTCAAGGAAATTCTCTCTCTCCTTTCTCCTTTCTCCAGAGACATTGAACATTATAACTTAAAGAAGTTTGGGCTTTCACAGAGATAGGAATATGGGTCATCATATAGGTCTCCAAAAACTTCAGTGCTCTACAGAATCCCACCTTACAAGGAATTACAAAGATCTTGGTTACTTTCTTGAAGTGGAAATGGGAAAGACCAAAATAAAACTAATATCTCAATCATTTTGCCGAGTGTATTTTTGTTAACATCTATATGTATAAGTTCTCTTGGCATTTGAAGAAAATATGACCACTATTTCTAGGATGCGGTGTGAAATTTCCTTAAAGGCTTCTTTTGACAAACTGCAAATCTATCTTAAGATGATATGGTGTGTGTCTTAGGTAGGCTTTTCCTAAGGTCTTCCAACAAGAAGATTCTGAGATGAGGATTTATAATGAAGTATTTTTAGGAAAAATCATCTGGGTTGTGGGGAACTGAGAATTGCAAAAAGTCAAATTTAACCTATAATTTAACATATTTTCTCTTAGCTCTTCAGTAAAGTATGGCATCCACACAATCTTGAGTGGTGTAGGTTGAATATAGTGTCATCAGCAAGGGGAAGGGGGAATAGGGGATATGTTATTTATTCCACATCCACTCTTCTGATGCACCCATAGTGAAAGATAGTTTCCCCTTCAAGAGGACTGTCCCAGGGGCTCCACAAGGGACCATCTTCAAAGCAAGAGAGGACTCACATCAAATAGAGTTGGAAGAGCTGTTAGTCATGTGGAAGAATCCATACTTAGACACAGTACAGACTGAACAGTAAATACAACTATAAAGCATTTCATGATTTGCTGGCAAATGGAATGATGATACTATGGCATCATCTCTATTATAGATATGACCATAACTCATTAAAAAATGATTCTCCCTAGAAATATAACCACTTTCTAGCAGAACCTCTAAAATGCATTTCTAATTAGAACTATGTATCTAGCTTCAGTCTGCCTTAAGTATCTTGATCAAGCTTAGGTCCCTCAATCATTGGAAATAAGTTAACATACTAAGGGAAGAGACAAGGGAGAGGCCAAAATAATAAAACAAGAGTCAAAGTGATTTACTGGGAGACTAAAACCCACCAAAGGTCATATTTCTTTTTAAATAATCCTCAGAATTTTGAGAAAGGAGAAAAGCTATTTAGAATGGAATACCTACCATTACATTTCCTATGGGGGTTTCCTGCTTCTAATTAAACCAATCTGTAAATTCTATAGTGCTCTGTCTTGGGTCCCTATGAATAAAGAAAAAGTCCAATCCATATTGCATGCTCCAAACTTCTATCAGATATGGAGTCCTGTTGGTCCTTGAAAAAGAAATGTTGACCAATATTTCTTAGCTGATTCAAATGATTAACTGCCTTGGCTTGGATATATTCTGAAAACACTACAGTATTTTTTTTAAATGTTTTTAATCTAGTTCTAAGAAACAACCCCAATCCAATTTCTGGTCAACTCACTTATGAGAACAGCCTCCTAAAATAATGAAATTTGAGAGCCTAAGTGTGGGAGTGAGGCAAACTCAGTTTCACTGCTGGATTTTGGATTTGTCCTCTCCTACAGAAGCTCTCAGCCAGCATCCTAACTTTCCGCTTCTAGCCATCCATAATCGCCTGTCAGGAATAGCTCTGAAGACTGTGGGATGAGCCTGATGATGCCTGGCTAATTAACTCATGATACCAACAAGGATGACTCCCCAAAGAAAAATATTTGTCTCTCCACGTACAGATACCCAGTGCTTGGTGCGTTGTAGATAATGTAGAAAAAAGCTGGACTCATGTAAGATAGAAAGGAAAGAAGGACAGAACAGAGAACTTTCCTAATCTGTTAAATTTCCTTACTGAAGTTCCTCAAGTACAGATCCTTTACCTCTTTGGTTAGGTTTATTCCCAGTTATCTTATGGTTCTTGGTGCTATAGTAAATGGAATCAATTCTCTAATTTCTCTTTCTATATTTTCATTATTAGTGTATAAGAAAGCAACTGATTTCTGTACATTGATTTTGTATCCTGCCATATTACTGAATTGCTATCTGAGTTCTAGTTGTTTGGGGGTGGAGTCTTTGGGTTTTCCATATAAAGTATCATGTCTTCTGTGAAGAGAGTTTGATTTCTTCACTGCCAATTTGAATACCTTTTATTTCTTTTTGTTGTCTGGTTGCTGTTGCTAGGACTTCTAGTACTATGTTGAACAACAGTGGCGAGAGTGGGCATCCTTGTCGTGTTCCTGATCTCAGAGGGAAGGCTGTCAGCTTTTCCCCATTGAGAATGATATTCACTGTGGGCTTTTCATAGATAGATTTTATGGAGTTGAGGAATGTTCCCTCTATCCCTATACTTTGAAGCATTTTAATCAGGAACAGAAGCTGTATCTTGTCAAATGCTTTTTCTGCATAAATTGAGAGGACCATGTGGTTCTTGTCTCTTCTCTTATTGATTTGTTCTATCACATTGATTGATTTGTGAATGTTGAACCACCCTTGCACCCCATGGATAAATCCCACCTGGTCATGGTGGATAATCTAGTTTATGTACTGTTGGATCCTATTAGCTAGGATCTTGTTGAGAATCTTAGCATCCATACTCATCGAGGATATTGGTCTGAAATTCTCCTTTTTGATGGGGTCTCTGCCTGGTTTGGGGATCAGGATAATGCTGGCTTCATAGAAAGAGTCTGGAAGTTTTCCTTCTGTTTCTATTTTTTGAAACAGTTTCAGGAGAATAGGTATTATTTCTTCTTTGAATGTTTGGTAGAATTCTCCAGGGAATCCATCAGGTCCTGGGTTCTTGTTTCGTTTTTTGTTTTGAGGTTTTTGATCACAGCTCAATCTCATTACTAGATATTGGTCTATTCAGGTTGTCAATCTCTTTCTGATTCAGTTTTGGAAGTTTATAGATTTCCGGGAATACATCCATTTTGTCACTATAGAACACTCATGAAAGAAATTGAAGAAGACACAAAAGGATGGGAAGGCATTCCATGCTCATGGATTGGAAGAATAAACATTGTTAAAATGTCCATACTGCCTAGAGCAATCTATACTTTCAATGCCATCCCAATCAAAATTCCACTGGCATTTTTCAAAGAGCTGGAACAAACAATCCTAAAATTTGTATGGAACCAGAAAAGACCCCGAATTGCTAAGGAAATGTTGAAGAAGAAAAACAAAACTGGGGGCATCACATTGCCTGATTTCAAGCTTTACTACAAAGCTCTGATCATCAAGACAGCATAGTACTGGCACAAAAACAGACACATAGACCAGGAGAACAGAGTAGAGAGCCCAGACATAGACCTGCAACTCTATGGTCAACTAATCTTCGACAAAGCAGGAAAAAATATACAGTGGAAAAAAGACAGTCTCTTCAATAAATGGTGCTGGGAAAATTGCACAGCTATGTATAGAAAATGAAACTCGACCATTCTTCTATTCCATACAAAGATAAACTCAAAACGGATAAAAGACCTCAGCATGAGGGAGGAATCTATCAAAATCCTATAGGAGAACATAGGCAGTAACCTCTTTGACATCAGTCACAGCAACTTCTTTCAAGACATGTCTCCAAAGGCAAAGGAAAAAAAAGTGAAAATGAACTTTTGGGACTTCATCAAGATCAAAAGCTTCTGCACAGCAAAGGAGACAGTCAACAAAACAAAGAGGCAACCCATGGAATGGGAGAGGATATTCACAAATGACTCTGCAGACAAAGGGCTGATATCCAAGATCTATAAAGAACTCCTCCTCAAACTCAACACACACAAAGCAGATAATCACATCAAAAAATGGGCAGAAGACATGAACAGACACTTCTCCAATGAAGGCATATAAGTGGCTAACAGACACATGAAAAAATGTTCATCATCACTAGCGATCAGGGAGATTCAAATCAAAACCACATTGAGATACCACCTTACACCAGTTAGAATGGCCAAAATTAACAAGACAGTAAACAACAAGTGTTGGAGAGAATGTGGAGAAAGGGGAACCCTCTTACACTGTTGGTGGGAATGCAAGTTGGTGCAGCCACTTTGGAAAACAGTGTGGAGATTCCTTAAGAAATTAAAAATAGAGCTTCCCTATGACCCTGCAATTGCACTACTGGGTATTTACCCCAAAGATATAGATGTAGTGAAAAGAAGGGCCATCTGTACCCCAGTGTTCATAGCAGCAATGGTCACAGTCACCAAACTGTGGAAAGTGCCAAGATGCCCTTCAACGGACGAATGGATAAAGAAGTTATGATCCATATATACAATGGAGTATTACGCCTCCATCAGAAAGGATGACTATCCAACTATTGTATCAACATGGATGGGACTGGAGGAGATTATGCTGAGTGAAGTAAGTCAAACAGAGAGAGAATTATCATATGGTTTCCCTTACTTGTGGAGCATAAGGAATAACACAAAGACATTGGGAGATGGAGAGGAGAAGTGAGTTGGGGGAAATTGGGGGGGAGACAAACCATGAGAGACTGTGTACTCTGAAAAACAAACTGAGGGTTTTGGAGGGGAAGAGGGTGGGTGGTTGGGTGAGCCTGGTGATGGGTATTAAGGAGAGCACGTATTGCATGGAGCACTGGGTGTGGTGTATAAACAATGAATCTTGGAACACTAAACAAAATAATAAAATAAAAAAAAATTTTTTTAAGATTTTTATTTATTTATTTGACAGACAGAGACCACAAGTAGGCAGAGAGGCAGGCAGAGAGAGAGGAAGGGAAGCAGGCTCCCTGCCGACCAGAGAGCCCGATGCGGGACTCGATCCCAGGACCCTGAGATCATGACCTGAGCCGAAGGCAGAGGCTTTAACCCACTGAGCCACCCAGGTGCCCCAATAAAATAAAATTTTTAAAAAATTAAAATTAAAAATTAAAAGATTTCCTTACTGAAAGAGCTTTCTCACACCTTCTCTCCTCAAACTCCAAGGCTCCTCCCACATTCTTACTCCAGCCAATTATTTCTTCTTAATTGAATAATTTGAAACAATAGAGTAGAAATTTGGCAAACTCTGCCACCCCTCCTATCTACTGTCTCCAAAGCCTCATTTTCATCTTCTTACATGCTAATGCACCAATTAACCACATGCCTATCTAAAAAAAAAAAAAAAAAAAAAAACCCTCCTCTTCACACTTGTATATTAGCACCAATCCCCTCCAGACTACTAAAGGATATTGTTCTAGTAATTATCCCTTCTCTCTCCTACATCATCAAATTGTCACTCTTTATCAAAATGTCTCCATCAATTTACAAATATCTTATTTCTCCTATCTTAGAAAGACCCTCTCTAGAAGTTCCCATTTTTCCTTTAGCTACCACCTCAATTCTTTCCGTGTAGCAAAACCTTTGAAAGTGTTGTTCACCGGGTTTTGAAGGGGCAGGGGGTGGGAGGTTGGGGGAGCCAGGTGGTAGGTATTATGGAGGGCATGCATTGCATGGAGCATTGGGTGTGGTGCAAAAACTACGAATTCTTTTACGCTGAAAAGAAATTTAAAAAAAAAAAAGAAAAGAAAGTGTTATTCACACACAGTCTATAATTCTTCTCTTGATGTTGAGATGCCCCAAGATCATCTCTTCTCTATTTATATACACTACCCTGACAAATCCATCTAGTTTCATAGATTTAATACCATTTACACAATGGATACTTCCAAGTTTACATCTTCAGTCCAGAGCTTTCTCCAAAATCACAGACTTCAACATCTAGCGACCCATCTAACAACTCCACTTGGACATCTACTAGGCATATCAAATTCAACATATCCAAAACTAAACTCCTGACTCCCTCTCTCAAAACCTACTCCAAGACTTAATCATCTCAATTAATGGCATGTCTATCTTTCCCATCATTTAAATCAAAAGCTCTGGAGTCATCCATAACTTTTCTTTCTCTGACACCACAATTCAATCCAACACAATTGCTGCTGGCTCTCCCTGAAAAATATACCCAGAATATCTCATCACCTCTCTGTCTGAGCAAAAAAGCCCTGACTGGGTTCCCTTCTTCTCCCCTTGCCTTCTTATAGTCCATACTCAAAACAGCAAACAAATTATCCTTTATAAATATAAATCAAATCCTATTACCTCTCTACTTAAACAATTCTCCAGTGATTTTACATCCTATTCAGAATAAAAACCAATGTCCATCACAATCATTTACAGATCATTACATACCTGCCACTTTTCTGATCTCATCTACTTTTATTTCATTTATTATTTTTAGATAATAAATGAAAAGATAATATTTACTATTATCTTCATTTATTACACTCTCTGGACTCTGCTATTCCTTAAACATACCAGAGACACTCCTACTTCCAGGACCCTTGCACTGGCTGTTCTCTCTACCTGGAATATTCTAGGTAGAGAATATTCTAGAGAATACTTGAGAATATCCCCCCAGAGATCCACATAGCAGATTCTCACTGCCTTCAACCTTTGCTCACAAGTTACCTTCTCAACAAATTCTGCCCTGACCACTGTTTAAAATTGCATTCCCTTCTCCCACTGCCAGGAATCCTACCCTGGATTTTTCCATAGTACTTATCAAATTATATGACTTATTTATGATGCATGCTGCTTAATGTTTATCTCTTCAATTGTATGTAGGATCCATGAAAACAGGGATCTTTCACTGTTTGGTCCATTGATATGTCTCAACTCTAGTCCCTTAGAAGACTACCTGGAACATAGTAGGTTCTTAATAAATACTTGCAGAAGGAAGGGAGGGAGGGACGGAAGGAAAGGAGGGAAGTATGGGAAGGAAAGGGAGGAGGGAAGGAAGGAGAGGGCATAGCATTTTATCCATTCTTGGACAACTTCATTTAGTTGCCCTCTCTGGGCATCAGTTTTCATCTTAAAACAAGAGTTGAAGCAGGTGTGCTCTAAGATACCTTTCACTTCTACATGCAATGATTCTGTGAATTATGTGAACCTAAGGGGATTCACAAAAGAGGTAAGGCACATTTGGACTTTATTGTGATGCAGAATCTCAGAACCAGTGGGAGGCCTGGTAGACTAAGGGCAGAGCCTCCTTCCTTCTTATTCCCTTCCTGCCATGAGGCTCTCCTGGCTGAGTCACTTCAGCCATCCTCCAGATAATACTGATCTCAGAGAAGCTGGAGTGTCTATTCCACATCACCCCCTGATATACAGGCTACACTACCACATTATTCATGAGATCCTAACACATGTCCCTGTCAGATTTAAGTCACTAGCAATTATTACTTGATGTGCTCTAGTTAGATGGTGAAAGCTATAGTTCTGCCTTTGACCGTATTCCCTATTACCCACCTGTTTGAAGCATCCTGTCAGAACCACTGTGAATAAAGCCCCTAGTCTCAGTAGGCTGCTCACAAACTGCTCCATGTCTATAGCAGCAAATGGCCCTGTGCATCTTTCTGCTCTTGGGCAAGGAGTCCCTGGAATAGAAGCTTCCACACCTGCTTTTCCCCCACAGGACAAATGCTAATTCCCAAGAGAAGGATAAAACTGAGCTACAGAAAACATGGGGTCCTGGCCCTGTGAGACACTCAGAGATGAAGAAAGACAAGATCAACATCTGTTGGCTGATTCCATCCCCACCACAGGGGCCAATCAAGAACTAGCATCAAGGATCCAGACCATGGCAAACTCAGCAAGATACTGTATCATGGTGTGAGCTACAGCTGCAACAAGGAGGCTTCTTAGATCACACACATTCACCCAGGAAAGGAAATCTTTCAGAAAGGGTTAGGCTGGGGCTTGGGTCTCACCTCCCTTCTCAAACCTGAACCATCACTGCTTCAACATGAACCACATCACAGAAATCATGTGGTTTGGTGAACCAGGCCAGAGCATCAAGAATTAGGGAATATATATTTTTCACCCAAAGACAAGGAAACATATATTTTTCCCAAGACCAAGTAGCTTATTCACAAAAGAACCGCTAAGCAGACCCAGAAAAGACCATGCTCCTAAAAGCTTATTAAGGGTCAAACTTCCCATGGACAACCAAGATACAGTTAATGCATCTTCTTATAACATCTGACCACTGACTCCTCTAAGACGTAAACTGGTCGTTCTGCCTGAAATATCTTCCACCTACTTCTCCACCTAGAAAACTCCTACTCATCCTTCCAGACCCAAATAAAATGGCCTCTATGGAAACTTACCCAATCCTTCTTCAGCCTAAATATACCCAAATACCCACACACTCTGCCCTGAATAAACCACTGTCTTCTCTTAAGAATATACTTATCTTGACAAGCACTGAGAAATGCATAGAATTGCTGAATCATTATATTATACACCTGAAACTAATATAACACTGTGTGTTAATTATACTTGAATAAAAATAAAATAAACCATGTCTTCTCTATAATATCTCCTTTGTTCGTAATTTGGTCAGTCCACAAACCCCTTGAAAAAATAGGCCTATACCAAAAACACTTAATTGTGACTTCTTATCTCATTAATTGGATTCATATTATATACTTTAATACTATTATCCAGTGAACTATAAGAAAAATAAAAAACACTTTCAGAGCAAACAATAGTTAATACATATACACATGACCATTTCTCTTTGTTTCTCAAAATTAGCAATTATCATTTGCTTTTCTATAAGGATTTTCAGTCCCTTCCACAAGAAACAACTAAAGAAAAAAAAAATGCCAAGTAGTGTCGGGGCACCTGGGTGGCTGTCAGTTGAGCATCTGTCTTTAGCTCAGGTCATGATCATGGGGTCCTGGGATTGAGCCCTGTGTTGTTGGGCTCCCTGATCTGTGGAGAGTCTGCTTCTCCCTCTCACTCTGCCCCAACCTCCCCAACCCCACTCGTGCTCTCTCTCTCAAATAGATACACAAATTATTTTTTTAAAAAAATGGCGGGACGCCTGGGTGGCTCAGTCGGTTAAGGGGCTGCCTTCGGCTCAGGTCATGATCCCAGCGTCCTGGGATCAAGTCCCACATTGGGCTCCTTGCTCGGCAGGGAGCCTGCTTCTCCCTCTGCCTCTGCCTGCCACTCTGTCTGCCTGTGCTCACTCTCTCTGACAAATAAATAAATAAAATCTTTTAAAAAAAATGGCAAACAGTATAATATAAGGAGACACAACTTCACAGTTGTTCTCCCTACTTTACCTGATGAAAATTATTTTCCTGCTTAACAATTTTCAACTTTACCTCAAACAGAAGCTGTCCACACTTGCCAGGAATATAGATACCAGAGCTAAAGGTAACAACCACATCACGTTGAATTTTTATTCAAAGTCAGTTTTTAAGCTTTAAATCTCATCTTATGTCACTGCCATTTTGAAGACTGGAGAGAAGAAAAGTGCGGGAATGTTCAGTCCAGCTGGCTGGGGGATAATGAGACAGCTAGTTCCTCTAGTAAATTGACATTTGGTGGAGATCTATCAATAGACCTTCATTAGACACTGGGTTCAGCCTACGCAGAAGTGAATTTTCTCTAGTCTGGGCTTCACAGAAGGTGGATCAGTCTCTTCTCATGAAAGATACTTCTAAGGAGAAGAGGACTTAGATCATGAATGGAAACCAGAGGGCAGTCCATAGAAATATACAAAATCCAGTTAGGAAGTGTTCCTCCAAGCTAGGGGTTGGCAAACTTTTCTACAAAGGGCTATAATAAATATTTTCAGTTTTGCAACACATAAGGTCTCTGTAGCAACTACTCAGCTCTGCCGTTGTAGCATGAGAGCAGCCACAGACAGTACAAAGCTGAATGGACCTGTGTTCTAATAAAACTTCATTTTTGGGGCGCCTGGGCGGTTCAGTGGGTTAAAGCCTCTGCCCTCGGCTCAGGTCGTGATCTCAGGGTCCTGGGATCGAGTCCCGCATCAGGCTCTCTGCTCAGCAGGGAACCTGCTTCCCTCTCTCTCTCTCTCTGCCTGCCTCTCTGTCTACTTGTGATCTCTGTCTGTCAAATAAATAAATAAAGTCTTAAAAAAAATCATTTTCGCCAAAAGGTAACCAGCCAAAGTTTATTGACCTTTGCTCAGTATTTTCCAAAACATTGTAAACAAAAACATTGTAAACAGGTACATGGGTATACTGGGTGACTTTGAGTAGTTCACAAAGAAATATTTCAAATTTTAAGTTATATTTGTGATTTAATATTTATCAGATACAAATATATGATCACCTTATAAAACTCAATTTCATGAATGTTATTGTTTAGGATAAGACTAAATTTATTTTTTAAATAAAAAAAATAAGTTGACTTAAAGAAAGATGGTAAGTAAATAACAGAAAAACTGATATTGCAAAAATCTTGTAGGTGATGTGTGAGTAGCCAAAACCTGGAAACACTGCTCTAAGCTACATTTATATCTTCCTCACTAGCACAATGATATGACCTCACTTCATCTTTTTGGCCACTGTTATCACTATACTGGGCCAAGAGAAAGGCCACTCGGAGGCCATTTCAGACCTATGGGCTGGATTTTCCCACTGGGAAATGTCTAGTGCTCACAGATTGGTTCACAAGCTTGTCTTGAAGTCTTTCAATGATCATGTGACTGTATCCATAATTTCATTTGGAATAAATATCTTGTGTTTTTTAAAGTTAAAGAAAAATAGACATTTCTTTTTCATTGTAACTTTAAAAGGATAAAGTCATTCACTTTATTAAGTCAGAGAATGTTTGTTGAAAGGGAAATCAAAGATCATTACATAAGGAGGTAGTGAAGGGTTTGCTGGCAGTGGGGGTGGAAGATAAAAGGTTTTTGTTTAGATTTTTAGCTCACACTATGACACTTATGAAAACCATGTTTTAGGACATACTATATCTCAAACCACAGAGAACAACAACAGCAAAAAAGTTCAGGAAAATAAGATTTTTCTCACTCTTACCTCTTATTCTGGATTTTGAGCCTTTTGACAATTTTACCCTCAAGGTCCCCTCTGACTTCTGGGAAAGGCTCAATTCCTAGATAAGACAAGTTGCCTTTTTCTTAAAAGAAAAGATCAGCTAAGCACAAGTGTGTATCAGTCTCACTGTGTATTCTCATTGGCCTTTATTATTTGGACTTCTAGAGTCAGTGGTCTGAATAAACAGGGCAGAGGTTTAGACTCAGGACCAAGACACAGCTGGATTCAAACTCTGGTTTGGCCATTGTTGGTCCTACTTCGTAAAACTGTGATAACTAGTCAAGGAAAACTATGTAAAATCCCTAACATGGTTTCTGACTAGGGCTGCTACATTTAGCAAATAAAGGCAATCTGCATTTATCTGAAAATTTTAATCTGGTACAGTGTACCCTTGGGATAAATTTTTAAAATTATTATCTTTGTTAAAAGCACAGGACCTGGGACACCTGGGTAACTCAGCTAAGCACCTGCCTTTGCCTCAGGTCATGATCCCAAATCCTAGGAGCAAGTCCTAAGTTGGGCTCCTTGCTCATCAGGGAGCCTGCTTTCCCTCTGCCTGCCACTCCTCCTGCTTGTATACTCTCTCTTTCTCTCTCTCCCCCTCTGACAAATAAATAAATAAAATCTTTAAAACACACACACACACACACACACACACACACACACACACACACGACCTTTCTGTCTGTTCACACTGTTTCAGGAAAAATAAGAATATGTCTTGCAATGAGCATGTAATCAGTACCCTTATTTCTTTTCTCATGAATAAAAACTTGGTTATAGAGTTATGAAGAAAAGGGAAGGAAAGACCAACTTTGTGTTAAACAAAACAGATTTGGAAAAGAGCACACAAATTAAGGAAAAAAGTCGTGCTTACTTAGAAAAGTGATCTCTGCAAAGGTAATATAGCTACATCCCCTGACTGCAACTTCCTCACAATTTTGCACTGAATCCACATCTGAATCCAGTTCTTGATAGCCCTCAGTGGCTTATTAAAGATGAGGCAGACCTATTATAGTTAAAGAGGGAGGAGATTAAAGTTCAGGAGACATATGAAACACTCCACCCATTTTTCCCAGAGTAAAGAAGAGAACCCAGGCTTTCCAGCCAATACCCACATTCACCTGTCATAGAAGCTATGGCCATAGAAGCCATTATTGTTTCTAGCTAGGGGACAGCATGTGCTGATGTAGTTGGTTGCTTAATAGTATGTTTTCTTTTTTCCCAAGATGACTGAGTAAAAAGAAGTTAATGTTCTCCACCCCAAGAGTGCATAGAGAACAAATGATGTTCTGCAATTGGCTTGTTTTCTGGATGTTTCTTCTCACAGACTTTCTGAAGATGAATGGCTGATGGTGTGTCTACACCCACTCTGTCAATACAAGATGGCTATGAAAAACAGGAAGAAAGACTGCTCTTGAACCTAATTTGATTATGAGCCTGAAATAGTGAGTTATTTGTCTTAACTATACCAAAAATATTCAGGTGAGACTTACAAGACCATTTCCAGGCACTGGAAAAAAGATTTAAGAAGAAAAAAAAAGAATCCATAGTATGGCTAATACATATTCTGAAAAGCACATTCGTTAAAATATAAGTAGATCCTGAATAAATAACAAAAATCAATCTTTACAAAGTATTGCTGAGCTCCCAAGAAAGTAAGGCATAGCACCAAATACATCACGTTAGGTGGAAAGAGGGGGAGGAGGAAGAGTAAGATATAACCAGAAGGAAGAGCAATGAGGAAGATCAAAAACCCATGTTTCCTTGAGGGAAAATGTCAAAACCAGCATTAGAAAAGGAGGACTAAACTTAGGGCAAGGTGGAAACCTAAGTTAAGTCCTCTGTCTTGGGCTTATATTCTCAAAAGAAATTAAAGCGCTCCAGATCAGTACCCCCACTCACTCTCAGTAGAAACATGTACACAAGTCCTATCTGGTGACAGCAACTCCAATTGAGGCTGTCAACAATCGCACAGAAGGTGGTCAATTAGATATGATCTCACAGCCCAAAACTACCAATACACAGGGAAACAAATCACCATAGCAAAATACTATATTGTCAGATACAAAATATAAAAACATAAATGAAATGTTTGGAGAAATAAAGATAAACCAAAAAAAGACCTTTACATCAAGCAGAACTGCTGGAATTTTTTAAAAATCAACAAATTAAAGTTTTGGAAATAAAAAATGTAACAAAATGAAAACCCAGTTGAGGTGTTAAAGATAAACTGGTTTAATATAGCTGAAAAGAGGGGTACCTGAGTGGCTCAGTCAGTTAAATATCTGACTCTTGCCTTTGGCTCAGGTCATGATGTAAAGAGGTTTAGAGTGTGTGTGTGTGTGTGTGTGTGTGTGTACACACACATATCTGAAGAGATATCAGTGAAATGAACAATAAATGATGTTGGAACAACTGGACATTCATCTAAAAAAAAAGAATATTGACCCATAGATTACATAAAATACAAATATAAATCAAAATGGATAAAACATGGGGCACCTGCATGGCTCAGTGGGTTAAGCCTCTGGCTTCGGCTCAGGTTGTGATCTCAGGGTCCTGGGATTGAGCCCCAAATCAGGCTCTCTGCTCGGCGGGGTCCTGCTTCTCTCTCTCTCTCTCTCTCTCTCTCTGCCTGCCTCTCTGCCTACTTGTGGTCTCTCTCTCTGTGTCAAATAGATAAATAAAATCTTTTTAAAAATGGATAATACACCTAAAGGTAAAACTTAACCTTAAAAACTTCAAAAAGAAAATTTTAAAGTAAAGTTTTTATAACATCAAATTAGGCAAAGATGTCTTAAATACAATACCAAAGACAGAGTTGGTAAGAACAAAAAATGATAAATTGCTTTTCATCAAAATTTATAGGTTCCACTCTACCTTTTTTAAAGTTTTATTTAAATTCCAGTTAGTTAACATACAGTGTAATATTAGTTTCAGGTGTACAACTAAGTGATTCAATACTTACATACAGTACATGGTGACCATCATCACAAGTGTACTCCTTAAGACCCATCACCTTTTTCACCTTTCACTCCACCCCCTGCCCTCTGGTAACCATCTGTTTATTCTCTATAGTCAAGAGTCTGTTTCTTGGCTTGCCTCTTCTTCTCTCTTTTTTTTTCCCTTTGTTCATTGGTTTTATTTCTTAAATTCCACATATGAATGAAATCATATGGTATTTGTCTTTCTCTGACTGACTTACTTCATTTAGCATAATACTCTCTAGCTCTATCCATGTTGTTGCAAATGGTAAGATTTCATTCTTTTATGACTGAGTAATATTCCATTATATATACCACATCTTTATCCATTTGTCAGCCCATGGGCATTTGGGCTTTTCCCATAATTCAGCTTTTGTAGTAATGCTATTCAACTTTTTGAAAGACACCATTAAAGGAATGAAAAGATAAGCCACAAGTTGCAAAAAAAAATCTGCAACTTACATGTCTCTGATATAGGACTTATATTCTAAATATATAAAAATTACCCTCAAAATTCAATAAGAAAACAAACAATCCCCCAAGATAGACATACTTTGAAAAAAAATACATATATAAATAAGACATTAGACATCATTATTCAAAATTATTGACCTTTAGAAAGTAGAAAATTAAAACTACAAGGACATACTGCTTCACACACAATAAAATGGACAAATGAAAAATAATTACAATGCCAAGTGTAAATGACAATACAGAGCAATGGGAAGACACATATATTGCTTATGGAAACTCAGTAGGTTACAACCATTTTAGAAAACTATTTATCAATGTCTTACAAAGTTAAGCATACACTTAACATATGACCCAACAATCCCACTCCTAGTTATTAACCTAAGCGAAATGAAATTTTATGTTCACATAAAAACCTACACATGATTATTTATACAACATTTATAATCACCAAAAATAATCCAAATCTGCTTCAATTGATAAATGGATAAATAAAATGTGGCATATCCACTCAATAAAATAATTGTCAGTAATAAAAAAAATAACTGTTGAAATACACAACAACATGGATGAATTCCAAATGCATTCAGCACCATTTGTTCAAACAACTATCCTTTCTCCACCGAATTTATATTGCATCTTTGTCAAAGATAAGTTGGCCAACCATCCAGAGAGAAAAGCCATAAGGAAACACCAGACTTAAACTACACGTTAGAGCAAATGAACCTAAACAGACACTTACAGAATATTCCATCCAACAACAGCAGAATAGACATTCTTCTCAAGCACACACGCAGCATTCTCCAGGATGGATCATACGATAGGCTGAAAAGCAAGCTTTAATAAATTTCAGAAGATTAAAATCATATCAAGCATCTTTTGTGACCACAGTGGCATGAAACTAGAAATAAATTACAAGAAGAAAACTGGAAAATTCACAAATGAGTGATGATTAAACAACATTCTGCTGAACTAATGGGTCAGAGAAGAAATCAGAAGAGAAACAAAAAATTATCTTGAGACAAAATTAAATGGAAACCCAACATACCAAAACTTATGAGATACAATAAAAACAGTTCTAAGAGACAAGTTAATAGCAATAAATACCTACATTAAGAAAAAAAGTAAGATCACAAACAACCTAACTTTATACCTCAAGGAAGTAGAAAAACAAGAAAGAATCAAACTCAGAGGTAGCAGAAGGAAGGAAATAACAAAGATCTGAGTGAAACAAATGAAAGAGACTAAAAAGACAATAGGAAGTGCACCAATGTGGGGAGAGAGAGGGGGAGAGAATCTTCAAGCAGACTTCCTATGAAGTGCAAAGCTCCACTAGGGGCTCCATCCCACCACCCATGAGATCATGACTTAATCCGAAACCAAGAGTCAGATGCTTGACTGACTGTGCCACCCAGGTGTTCCCAAAATAAGAGCTTTTTAAAATGATATATAGACATTTAGCTAGATTAACCAAGACAAAAGAGAAAAGACTCAAATAAAATTAGAAATAAAAGACATCACAACTGATAGGAATGCAAAGGATCATAAGAGAACTCTAATACCAACAATTTAGAAACCTAGAAGAAATGGGTAAATTCCTGGAAACATATTACCTACCAAGACTGAATCATGAAAAAAAAAAATAGAAAAACTGAGCAAACCAATAAGTAGTAAGTAGATTGAATCAGTAATCAAAAACCTCCCAACAAAGAAAAGTTCAGGACTCAACGGCTTCAGTGGTGAATTCTACCAAACATTTAAAGAATTAATACCAATCCTTCACAAACTCTTCCAAAAATAGAAGAGGAGGAAAACCTTAATACCAAATTACCTTAATATCAAAACCAGACGAGGACACTACAAGAAAAGAAAATTACAGGCCAATATTCTTGGTGAACATAGATGTAAAAATCCTTAGCAATCTATTAGCAAACCAAATTCAATAGTACGTTAAATGGATCATACTTTATGATCAAGTGGGATCACATCCAGTGATGTAAGGATGGTTCAACAACTATAAATCAATGTGATACACAACATCAACAAAACGAAGGATAAAAATCATACATTTATCTCAATAAATGCCCAAAAAAGCCCTTGATAAAATTTGATGTTCTTTCATGATAAAAACTCTCAAGAAACTGGGAATACAGGGAACGTACAGCAGCATAATAGAGGCCATGTATGACAAGCCCACAGCTAACATCATATTCAGTGATGAAAACCTGAAAGCTTTCCCTCTAAGACCAGGAATGAAAGATGCCTACTCTCACCACAATGACTCAACATAGTACTGGAATTCCTAGCCACAGCAATTAGACAAGAAAAACACACAATCTTCCAAATCAAAAAGGAAGTAATATGTCTCTATTTGCAGATGACATAACATGATATAGAAAATATACAGAATTTATATATAGAAAATATAGAACCAAAAAAATGTTAGAATAAACAAATACAGTAAAGCTGCAGGCTACAAAAATCAGTATACAAAGTCAGTTGTGTTTTTATACACTAACCATGAACTATCAGAAAAACAAATTGAGAATATAATTCCATTTACAATTGCATCTAAAAGAATTAAATACCAAGGAATAAATGTAACCAAAGAAGTGAAAAGTCTATACACTGAAAATTATAACACATCAGTGTCAGAAATTGAAGAAGACACAAATCAAGGAAAAGATATTCTGTGTAATATGTTAGTATTTTTATTTAAAATATTTTTTAAAAGGAAAGGAATGCCATGTCAACACCTGTCACAAAAGATTGCAAAGTGACACAAGTTCAAAACATGAA
Organism: Mellivora capensis; assembly: GCA_004024625.1. Classification (NCBI taxonomy): domain Eukaryota; kingdom Metazoa; phylum Chordata; class Mammalia; order Carnivora; family Mustelidae; genus Mellivora; species Mellivora capensis. The sequence continues at coordinate 40,406 of PISX010001468.1, read as the reverse complement.
AAGGTAACATCAATTTATTTCATCCAGATAGTTTTCCTTTTATTGGAGACTTTTTAACATCACCTTCCAGCCTGGGCAGTAATTGTAGGAGATCTAATCACTAAAGCCAAATCTGAAATCCTCATCAACTGAGTCTAGCCTTGCTTCTCAACCTCCTGAACCACAGTGATTTTAACCAGCTTGCCTTTTCAGAGAACTTTCAGGAATCATTGAAGCTGAGGGAGAAACCTAGCAGCCTATGGCAGAACCAGCCAGCACATTCTATCTCACATACGTAGTGATACCTTGCATGGTATTTAATTAATTTAACATGAAAAATTATTTTCACATTAAAAAACCTTCATTTTCCACTTCTCTTCAAAAACATTAAAATACAGCCACAAAGAGCCTACATTCTCCCATAATGGAAATCTGCTCCAGGCATGTAGCCACTGCCCTTGCAAACAGGACATGAGTTTTTATTTGTTCACAGTCCTTATCCTTTTTTTAATTTTTTTTATCCTGAGACTGAGCAACAGTTTCCTTTCATCACCATACTTGTGCCACCATTTTTATTAAAGAGTTAAAAGTGATATTGTTTTTTCTCCACATCTCTAAAATAAGTTGAAAGATTAAAAAGGGGGGCAGCATATGTTTGAAAACAATTAGAGAGAGCTTATTTCCTTGTTGGAATGTGTTAGAAGGTGGAAGACAGTAAGGTATCCTCCACACTCAGAAGGCACCTTGAGACCGAAAACAACCCAAGTTATCCCATCCACTTACAGTCTTATTCAGGGTAACTTACTGACAAGGAAAATCAGGGAGACAATGATCCAGGCGGTACACAACTATTTGTCACTAATATCCTTATTCTCTGGAAAGTCTGGTCTTTAACCCACAGCTTTTTTTTTTTTTTTTTAGTTTTTTTTTTTTATTTGACAGAGAGATCACAAGTAGTCAGAAAGGCAGGCAGAGAGAGGGGGAAAGCAGGCTCCCCGCTGAGCAGGGATCCCGATGTGGGGCTCGATCCCAGGACCCTGAGACCACGACCTGAGCTGAAGGCAGAGGCTTAACCCACTGAGCCACCCAGGTGCCCTAACCCACAACTTTTATACAGTGAGGGGCATTGTGGTGAGGTCAAAGGGCAGCTATCTAAAATGCTGCCGTCTGTGCACCAGTCAGCTCTACCAGTTAGCTAAAGTGGAGCCTTCTGTGTATCAGAACAAGCCTTCCCACATTCTGGTCAGGGCATACACTAACCTCCGTGAGGTCTGGAACACGTCACCCCAAAGGAGGCTACTGCATGGGCATAACAAGATAGTGTCCCAAAGATGGAGTCACTGTTGTCACAAATCCCATAGACCGGTTTCTTTCCATATGGGTTCAATATAAAAAAATAAATAAAAGTGAATCTGATTGAAATGTAATTTAAAGTGGTCCAATGAAATAAATCATAACAAAGTCTCATATCTGAACAACTTCAGATATTTGAGTTTGTGACTCTGAATTGAAGGAATCTTTGAACACTTCCCCTTAATAATAATATCTGTAATAGTTCCCAACTTTCCTAATGATTTCTGTATTTGTCTAATCTAAAAGTCCTTGCTGTCTTATCCCCATGACTTGTTACATGACCGGGCTGGGAGAACAGGTCATTTTTCCAATAATAGGAACCAAATATTCTTAGTCACCCACTCAGACACATCATCCCTACATGTTTAAGTTAAGAAGAAATGGAAAGGAATGACAATTACCAGTTTTCTCAAGATTTTACGCTTCATTTTAGTCCTGGTCTGATTGTCTCGGGATTCTGGTTGTATAACAGAGGCTAATGTATCAGCCAAATGCACTTTCACTGAAAAATATTTGAGAGTTCTCAATGGGAAGATTCCTGTGAAATACTTCCTTAAGTGTTCCAAAAAGTTTTTATTAAACTCACTAAAATTATGTCCTTCCAGAAGGCTGTTAGAACAGGAGTTACTTTCCCTCAATTCTGCTTGTGAGATTATGGTCACTATCTATAAGATAATCCATGATTTGATTATTTTCACGAAAGATTTCAAATGGAGGTGGAAAAGAACAAGGAATAGGAAATGAATTTTGGCAACATACCAGAGACTAGTAGACAGCAAAAGCTAAATCTCACAGCAACCACAGAAAATACAAGTATTTTTGTCCTGGCTGTGGGTGAGGAAACCAAGCTTTACACTGAGGAAATAACTTGCCCAAAGTCACATAAACAGTAAATGACAAGAATCAGAATTCGAGCTCATGCCTGTGTGTCAAACGTCTGCTCATTTCACTTTCAGGTTCTGGAAGTGTGCGCCCTGCACTTTCAACATCAGCATGACCAGTTCATTACAAATGCAAATTCTCAGGCCTCACCCCAGATCTTCTGAAAAAAACAAAAGAAACAAGGGCACCTGGGTGGCTCAGTGGGTTAAAGCCTCTGCCTTCGGGTCAGGTCGTGATCCCAGGGATCGAGCCGGCATCGGGCTCTCTGCTCAAGGGGGGAGCCTGCTTCCCACCCCCACCCCCATCCCTGTCACCTCTCTGCCTACTTGTGATCTCTGTCAAATAGATAAAATTTTAAAAAGAAAAGAAAAGAAACAAACAAAACACCAGGGGGCGGGAGTAGAACCCAGGAATCTATTGTTTTAATAGGCTCCCAGGTGATTCTATTGCACAGTCAAATTTGAGAACCAGACCAACTCACAAGAAAGGAAGAACACCGGCCTAGTGTTTAAAAGAGAAAGGGGTTAAACGGGCAGACTCTTCATAAAAAGAGTGCACACGCTGGATAGCCTGTAGCTTAGAACCCGGGATCAGCCTGGGAAAATGATTCCTACTTACAAATACATTTTGAGAATAAGACTTAAAGAGTAATATTCGGGCACAGCTGATGCCCTAAAGAAAGATGGAAACCTTTCGTTGCTCCCTTTGTTGAATTTTAAAGCTGGAGAGAGACTGAGAACTAGTCCAATTGCAAGACTCAGAAAGGTACATTAGTTGGTTCTCAATCACACAGAGGTTATCCAAATCTAGTTTGTGCATCTTCTATCGGGCCTCCAATTCTTTTGCCCTACTTCACATTAACCATTAAATACAGCATGGCATTTTTCTCTTCCAAGGCACAGCGTGCCACCTGAGATGGTTTTCACTTTGAAATTCAGAAAAAGGATTCCAATTTTTTATTTAACCTTTCTCTTCCTGGCTCTGGGCCAAGGAAGCTGGCCACCTGTTCTTAATTCATTGTTATCGGTCAGAGAATAACTTAGAGATACCAGTAGTAACCGCTTCCAGAAATAGGGTATAGGGCCCCTGTTAAGGAAGCTGCGGTCCACAGGGAAATCGTGGCGACAGCTGGCAGGCAGAGATGGAACCAAGAATGCAGATACAATGAGGGCCTGCTGTCATCGGAATTGTTCCCTTCCAAGGTTTCCCACCTCATCACAACACAGTTTTTCTGGAAGAGGCAAAATAAAGATACTAAAAATTAGATACAAGGGACTGGGAACGTTGTTGCCAGTGACAAGAGCACAGAGGACAGGGATCGAAAATAGGTAGCCGAAAATATTAACTAAAACATTCATCAGCCAGGGCCCTGGAAGTGAAGGGTGGGAGAACTCAAGTGGCTACACAAGTGTTGCAGATGGGAAAGGGATGGAGAACAGGGAACACAAGCTTGTAAACCTTAGGAACCTCTAGGTGGATCTTAAAGGGGAAAGAGCTCTTGGTGGGACTGCAGAGAAAAAGCAAGAGCACCAATCTGACTTCCTGACATGGGATTGGGAGAAATGCTGTAGGGGACCAGTATTGAGCTGAATGTAATAGGTGATGCCAGCCTGGTAAGTTTGTCTTTGTTCCAGATAATTAAAAGTTTGGAAGGATGTAGTATTCTGGTTATAGTTTCATTCCAAACAGGATTGCATTGTGGGCTTGCAAGATGGCACAAGGATGAAGAGGCGAGTTGGCACAAAGGAGACAAAATGACTTGTTCCCCATGATAAGTGGCTCAGAGTGCCCTGGGGTGAGGTGCCATGGGTGGGCGGGGCTCGCTTAGAGCAAGAAGTCCAACTGGGCACATCAAACTAACAACTATGTTGGAACCTAGGTACAAGAGAGAGAGATGAAAACGGTCCCAAATATGGTCAAATTAAGAAGATATGCAAGGCCAAAAATCGGGATTCAGGGATAAAAGATAATAAAGCAGGAAATGGGCATCCAATCACCAAAAATGTCAGCCAGCATTTGTGGCTTTTTAAATGAAGCAGGAGCTGGTTCTTTAAGTGGGTTTCTTCACTTAATGGATTAGGGTCAGAAGTTGGGCAACTATTGGTTAGATGGCTTCATCCAAGTCTTTGCCTTTCAGTAAGCTTGCTTATCTACAAAGAAAATAATGAAATCTATCCTCCTACTGCTGCACCAGACCAAGTAATTGTGAAACTCCAACTAAAGTGATGTACGCAGAAAAGGCTATGGAATGCAGAGGCTCTTCAAATGAAAGGGGATGATATTATGATGTCACCATTCCAGTGGCTCTACTCTGGTATATCAGATCAGTAAGAGGCATGGTATGCTCTTAGGACATAAGGGGAAAGAACTTGGGAATGATATTCTTAGGGCAGAGGGGGAGTCCCAGCAAACAGTCCACTGATCCTCTGTATTGTTTCCCACAGCAACAGCAGGAGGGGTGATTTTCACCTGTAAGGTGCAACATGTACTCCAATTACTGTCTCAGACCCTTCCTGCAAAAGAGATGAACATCTTGTTCTTAGGGAGTCTCTTATTCTTCAAGACAGATGAAAGAGAAGCAGAGAGTCGAGCTTACCTCCAGGACTCTTTGGTAAAACTCCCCACTGGCTTATAAACTCTGCCTTAGTCACGTCTGTTTGAGCATAAAGCAAGGCAGTCTCCCAGATATGTCAAGGGTGAGAATGGAGCACCTATTACTGAAACTACACGGCAAATGAATTCCTGTCATGGACCCTGTTAACTGTCTACCCAAGGGCCATTCCCCCCACCTGAAACACGCACCCCTCCCCCTTGCACCCCACTCACACACATACTTCTTCCTTACTAACCTGATTTGTTCAGGGTAGCAATATAGTCATTTAAAAATATGTGACTTCTCAACCTCCTTTATACACCATGGTGGTCCGATAGCATATGTCTGACCAATGAAATATGGCGGAAAGACCCTAAGGCACTATGAAAAGTCCCCGGATAAGAGTTAAGCCTGGCTAAAAAGACCTTCCTCCCCCATTTACCTTTATTCTTGCCATCATGAGGTCTTAGAAATCTAGCTGCTGAGCCACCTCTGACCATGAGTTGACAAATACGAAGCTAAAGCCTGACCCAATAAGGATGGAGAATAGGAAAACAGCCTGAGTGCCCAGGGACATCTCTGGGCAGTGGCAACAGCCCACCTCTCTGCTTTTCATTGAGTGAGAAAAGTAAACCCCTTGTTGAAACTTCTCTCAGTTGGCCTTTCTTATATTTTCAATTAAACATATTCCTAATTGACAAAAGAAGCTATCTAAGGGATAGTGGGACTTACGAGCCATATCAGTTCATGGGAGCCCTTTACTGTGAAGACAGTGAAGACAAGTAAAAATGATAAGGAGATTCTGGAGAGATGACACAGAGGGACCGATGTTTACTGATGCATCATCATTCTGACATAAGTAGAAAAGGCTAATGGCATTTTAAAGGCAGCAAATCGTGAACATGACTCTTGCCGGGCTGTTCAATCTATTACCCTATGAATATTTACTGAGCTCTGTGCTGCACCCAGTGTCCTCTCCCTCCTCCTTCTGTCAATAATCATTCTTTGGAACTCCAAGCTTATTCATTGGTAAAAAGAAGAAGGAGCCTGAGGGTTTTGAAGGGGCGGGGGGTTGGGAGGTTGGGGGAGCCAGGTGGTGGGTATTACGGAGGGCACGTATTGCATGGAGCACTGGGTGTGGTGCATAAACAATGAATTCTGTTACACTGAAAAGAAATTTTAAAAAAAAGAAAAAATATAAAAGGCACACAAATTTCAAAAAAAAAAAAAGAAGAAGAAGAAGAAGGAGCTCACCTCCAAGGATCTTAAAGTGCTTCTGCAATACGTGTAGAGAGAAATGTCATACACTTATTTACTGAGAACCCTAAGTTACCCACTCACTTAGCAATGGAGATAGAAATCAGTACCCACATCTATTTTACTTTTTACAGAAGCTTCTACTGATTGTCATCCTACGTGGACAACAAATTTTGAAAATCATGCAAAAAACAAGCTGGGTTTCTAGCCCTCATAAAATATCCCATGGAATGCTAACCATTTTCATGTTATGCTGCTTGATAATTATACTTAAGTGATAACTAGTATATACGAATGATGGTAAATATTTGTGAACAAACAAGCCACTTTTTCAGTCTTTCTCCTCACTTTGTTGGTTTTCTAACATCCAGACTTAGCAGCAAAGCCTGTAGAATTGTTAGGTTAGTGTCATGATTTGTGCCCCCACATATGCTCTCAGAAAAATACAGTCTGCATCCCTGAACCCTCTCCCAGCAAAGAAGAGTGCCTCTGGCTTCTGGCTGGACCCCCATGGCCCTGCCAGTCGCTGACCTCTGGGTTGATGTTGTCTCTCCTCCACTCACACACCAGCATCCTGGCAAGTCCTATCCTGTATATTTGCTTCAAAGTTACTGAAACACCAAAGTAATATGTCCCAAACATTACAGAGCTTAAAAAGGCAAGATTTCCAGACCACTGGACTATAGAAATAAGAGCATCTCCTCCATGTTACGATGTGCCCAGCACCTTCTGAGTGACTTACATGTAGTCATTTAACCCTCCCAAAACAGCCCCACGAGACAAGTTCATTTTGTAGAAGAGGTATGGAGACACTGGGTAAGTAACTGGTTACACAGATGCCAAGTGGCAGAGGCGTGGTCTGAACCTGGGCACTTTGGCTCCAGAAGCTAGGCTCCTAAGTGTTGTTCTCTACACTCTCCATCCTGGAGCATTCTAGGGACCCTGCTGTTCATTCTCTGTCTCCTCCTCAAGCCCCAGCCCCACTTTTCACCCTACTCCATCCTCTTTGAGGCCTGCTGATGATAAGCTCAGTTCTTTCACATGGGTTAATGGGTTAGAGACAAAGAGAGACTCCTTAGTACCAGTACTAAAGGGATCAGTATGTCAGGAAGATAAAACAATTGTAAGTGTATATACACCTAATAATAAAAATTCAAAGTATATGAGACAAAAATTGACAGAATTTAAGAGAAAGAGAGAAATCCACCATTCTAGCTGGAGATTTTAACATATCTCTCTCAGAAACAATAGAATAACTAGGTAGAGAAATCAGTCAAAATGTAGAAAATCTGAACAATGGCACCAACCTGCACATGGCTGCCCACAAAATCTATACGAGGGGACATATCTCCCACTGGTATTCAGAGACAAAATAATTTTAAATGCCAGCACACTGGTGTTACTATCAATCAAAATGCCAATGAACTATAAATTCCCTTAACCAGGAAGAGATGAAAAGTAGAGGCTCTTGTGACAGAGGGTAACTGGACCTAACAAGGCAATCATTTCATGATATATTAAAAACTTTGAATCACCATGTATACCTGAAACTAACATAATATTGTATGTCAATTATAATTCAGTATTTTTATAAACAAACAAACAAATAAATAAACTTGGAAAGCCATGTGAAGAGACATATCAAGGGAGGCTGGAGACTCAAAAGACAGAATCTGGTCTATAATTCAATCCATTTATATAAAGTTCTAAATTTCATCAATAGCATTACAAATCGAGACAGTGGCTACTCTTGAGGGATAATGACTGAAAGAGGGCAAAAAGTGGACTCCAAGGATACTGGTTATATTTGTCAGTTGATCTAGGTACTGATTACATCGTTGGGTTCAGTTTGTAAAAGCTCCTTAAGCTATATCCTCGCGATCTGTGCACTTCTTGGAATATATGTTACTCTTCAGCAAAACATTTTAAGACAAACTCTGTGAACTTCACACCTTAGTTTCAGTTCTTGGCTTACCTTCATTAATGTTAACTGGAGCCGAGAAATAACACATGCAAAGATATTTCATATCCCACTGTGCTTGGCATGTGTACATTTGAGGCAAACATTAGTCATTCATCCAGTATCACAAACCACAAAGTGACTTGAAAAGTAAAAATAAGTAGGAATTACACTTAATAAAATAGAATTTTCCTAAGTTCAGGTCTCCTTATTAATTCCTGTCTGGGATTACTGGCTCTAGTCCTTCACCCTTCCTGTATCTAAGAACCACACGGGGAGCCCTTGAAAGAAGAAATTTCCTCCTGCCTCTACTGATGGGGTACAGTTCCCTAACTCTTGCCTTTGGGCTTAATCATGTGACTTTCTTTAGCCAATTATAAGTGGGCAGGAGTGCCAGTTCTAAGCCTAGGCCTTTAATGGCCTCATGTATTTCTATTTACTCTTTTGTGCCTCTGCCATTGCCTTCAGAAGAACTTTCTCCAGGCAATTTCTGTTCCATTATCCTGAACCTCAGAATGAAACCCATGGAGCATATCTGAGCCAGTCAGATGCTCAGCTTGAAGCAGAGACCCCCAGTGAAATCAGCAGACATATGAGCTAAGTAAATGCTTATTGTAAATAACTGAGATGTTTGTAGTTGTTACATGGCAATAGCTAACCACCACACTAGCCAATACATGATTTAAGCAAGTTGTACAGTTCTGTCTGATTCCTTTAAACCATTAAGACCTACTCATACACAATATAGCCTGTATCAGATTTTTTATTAATAGTAATAATAATATTATTATTTTAAGCTTCTGATATTCATACCTCATTCATAATTTTAGAGTAGCTAAGGGCAATGCCTAGGTCAAAGCTAGAAAAGAGAAGCTAGGTGTCTGGTAAGAGGTGCAAAGGAAATTTGTAAGTAGACTACAGAGTCCCTGAGTGTCCTAGTCTCTGGTTTTGCAGTCTCTGTACAAATATCTCCCTTCTGCAGTCCTGAGTGAGTAAAGACTTCTGCTGTGCAGTGTCTTATGTACCGTATTCCCTGAAACAGGCCCTGTCTTCCTCTTCTTCACTGCTGAGCTGTGCTCTTGCTCTGGATATCTGGCCTGGCAAATGGACTGCAGGCAAATTGAGCAGAAGAGGCTCAATTATTACTCACAAAGTAGTAACACCTCACCACCGACAGAGTACCGACATTATCATCCCTAATGAGAGGGTCAGCCCTGTCCTCTTCCCCTGATTGCTGATTTATTCTCCTCCCTCAAAACTGTGTGCTTTGATCCCACGGCCTTAGAATCCTAGCTTAGGTCAACATCTCAGAGGCTGTGAGTGAGTCCCTCGACCTCTCACTGGTCCATTCCTCTGGTCATTTTTCTCAAGAAGCAGTGAGAAAGAGGGAGTCCTGCCGTGGCACGCCCTTGAAGGATTTTCATTTAAAAATTTTCAAAGGCGGGGGCACCTGGGTGGCTCAGTGGGTTAAGCCTCTGCCTTCGGCTCAGGTCATGATCCCAGGGTCCTGGGATCGAGCCCCACGTCAGGCTCTCTGCTCAGCAGGAAGCCTGCTTCCCCCTCTCTCTCTGCCTGCCTCTCTGCCTACTTGTGATCCCTCTCTCTCTGTCAAATAAATAAATAAAATCTTTTAAAAACAATTTTTTTCAAAGGTGCTCCTGAAAGCTTGAGCAACGGTGGCAAAAGAGAATCCATCAGTAGTCTCTAGGAGAAATGCTGTCTTCCTGATATTCAGCAGCTCTCATGGGAAGGCTTCATTTGCATACACAACCCTGTCACAGAGTGAGCTTTATAAATCCAGAGTCCAGCATCTGTCAAAATAAGAATGCACTTTAGAGTACCTGATAGGAATCTGAGAAGAATGCCCAATTTGGACTCAGACTCCAGCACACGTGGTTTTCAACTCACAGAGCAATCTAATTTTTCTTATGGATGAGTGAGTGAATCGGAAAGGAAATAAAATTTCCTAAAAACCTACAATATGCCTGGCAAAGGGCTTAAGATTTTCATGTATCATCTCATTTAATCCTTATAACAGCCCAGCAAAGGTATCTTTGTAGGCTCAAAGAGATGAAATGACTTGCTCAAGGTCATGTGGCTACAAGAATGAGAAGGCAAATTTGAACCTGGATCTCTTCCATTGTGTTCTTGGAACCCAAAAGATTAAAGTGACCACAGAAGCGCTTAGATATAAGAGAACTATCAATGACAGGTAGTTTTCAAAAATGATTGCTTTATCAGGATGATAAAGGCAGGGTACAAATCTGTTCCTAGAATCCTTGCTGGATCCTTCATTTTCCATTAGCCATAGGTGCCACCATCAAGGAATGTTATACCGGGTGGACTTAACTTCAGGCAGAAACAGAGAGCTTTCTGGAAACTCTCAGGTCACTCTATAATCACCCTAAGTTAGTACTGTTGTTAGCCCCACAGAGAGATGGCACTGCCAGGTTACTTAGAGTGGAAACAGGATAAACTTGCCTCCATCACAGAAAAAGGAGGAAACTGCGGAGTCTCACTAAGACACAGGTAAACATTATGAACAAAACTTCCTGATACTCAAGTGCATTCTGCCTTTCTACATTCTAGAACCTAGACAAGGGCCTCTCTATGGAGCTCATTATAATTTTTAAACAAATTTAGATTCCAGTAGAATATTTGAAAGTATTAATTATGTGTCTGTCATTGGGCTATGACTTTGTCTTATGTTGTCTTGTTTACCTTCCTTGACAATTCTGTGAGTGAAGAATCATTATTACCTGAGAGAACTGAGATTCAGAGATTAAATATCTTCACAATGGCACCCAGATTTGGTAAAGCTGCACCTTAACTTGGCTCTCTTGAACTCGGCTCCTTCAGAATTCCGAGCTCCAAACTGTGGTGGCCTAGGTTAGAATCACTTGTATTTTTTGTAACTACAAAATGTGAAGTATTTTAAACAAGTATTTTGAAAAAGTAGAGCATCATTGGAAGAAATGCTACTTCCAAAGGTGGGAATTGGAATGATACTTAGAATTTACATGAGAATTCACAACTGATTCTTCTTAATAAATATTCTTAAATAAATGCTTTTTAAAAGAAAAACAAAGAAGGCTACATACATCTAATTCTGATGGGGTCACTTACTTTATATAGCAATTTATAAGGAAGGCCCTTCCCTTATATAGTAGTACCACTTCATTAATTGGTCAGATGGTCAGCCCTAAAGATCCCTAAGTCCAGGAAAAAAAAATACTGTAGGTTTTAGGAAGATTTTGTTCAATAATAACCAGATGGATTCCTATGAGGTATATTCCCAGGAGTTCTGAGGTGTGTCATCAACGTTGTTCTATCCTCAGACATTTAAGGAGGCTAATGGGAACACTATGCTTACTAGGATCTGGCCATATAAACCAACAGATATGTCAGACCATTTTATCTGGCATTATATCAACTCAATGATTAGAAGGGCTGATGGGAAGCCATGGTCAGCAGATGAAAAGAAAGGTAGAGATACAGGCACACTAAAATAGGATAACTATTTTAATAATTCATCATTACTTACCGATTATACATTTTCCCCCACAAAATACAGAAGTTTGATAGAGAAGATAAAAACACCAATAAAAACAAATGCTGAGCAAAAACATATATATATGAATAGATAAATCACAAAAGGAAACACCCAAAAAGCTAACATTACTAATAATTAGAGATTTAAACGCAAGTAAAAAGAAAATGCCACTTTTTGCTCATCACATTAGTAAGAAGATCGGATGATACCAAGTATTGGCAAGAATGTACAGAAAAGTGAAGCTTCATGTGGTGCTACTGGAATTCTGAGCCTATTCGGCCATTTTGGAAATAAATCTAGTTGTAGATAATGAAGATAAATGTGTGCATTCTTGAAATCCCAAAACCCCCCTCCTTTAGGAGAGGTGATTCCCTAAAGGTGTTCAAAAATAATCAAAGATGTTCATCAGAATTTTGTTCATGGAAACAGGAATTTGGAGGAAGGCTGAGATTAGAAAAACAGAGACCTAAAATGTAGACCCAGAGTGTGGAATACTCTGCTGGATTAGAAGCAATGAACTAGATGTTCAACATGACAAAACATGACTGAATCCCAAAAAGAGCTGAATGAAAAAAAAAATCAGAATAAAAGCTATAACTAAACCCTGTATGCCAACTTAAAAAATATACACACATACTATATTTTCTAAAAATCCACACACAGCCAAAGATGTGTATCTGATACATTACAGAGGGTACCTAGGGATGTATCTAGTCATGGATAAAGAGTGGGAGTGAGGTTAAGGCATAAAAGAGAAAATGAAAATAAAACGAGAGGGAACTGTGTCAACAATGTGCCATGGCCTGAGAAGGCCAATATTAACTCTATACACCTGAGGTCCAAATAAATAAAGTATGAATTGCATGACGAAAGGGGTAATAGAAAACCACTGTGATTTGTAGTGATGGTCAGTCTCTCTCAGTCGGGATTTCACCATTATCAATGGATGAAACCCTGAGGATCGCAGGAAGCACTGATAGTTGTGTCATTCGGTCCCAGTTTCTCCTCTGTGACTGTGAGGAAGAGCTCCAAGACCCACACGGTATCCAGGGAGAAACTACTCCCCTCCCCAGCTTCCAAGAGAAAAGATCACTAATACAAATAATTATTACAGTTACATCTGAACTTGCACCCCAGTTCAGTATAACATAAATTGCTTTGTCATAGACAGGAAAAACGAAAATAGTGGCACGTCCTGTGGAGGAAAACACAGCATCTCTCATTGGCCACCAGTGCTGACCCAGTGTTCTATCTTTGCCATCATAGTTGAAATCTGGTTAGCAATGGCTCTGTTGTGGCCTCCCAGTTATTCCCCAGAGCAGGTTAAGGAATTCCAGGAAATACCAAGTCAAGAAGAGACACAGTTCCTTAGAAAGATAATTGGGGCTAATTAACTTCCTTAATCACCATCCAGACTGCAGGCTCCCCCTTGCTCCAATAAACAAGAAAATAAGCAAACAAATAAAGAAATCAGAAGCAGTTACATTGCTGCTAGGGAGCAAAAAGTGACCTATATTTTCTAGAGCATAAGACAAAACAACAATGCAAGGAACTTTGTGGGAGTGTGCAAATAGCTGTTTAAATATCAATCAGCTGAAGAACACATCATATAAAATATAAAAGGTATAAGGGGATTAAGAAGTATACTATAACAAGAACATCAAAGGTTAAATAATTACTAGCATCCAAATTCAAGTTCATATTTAAAATAAAGCTCCAGACATTCACTTAATTAATATATACAGTCCTAGGGTGGCCAAAAGAAAATCAAATTGCTATGGATAGAATAAATGTCACTTAAGAAAGTCATTTTTCAGACAAAATATTATATATTTTTAAATATTTTCTTAAAGTGAGAACTAGAATTACAGAAAATTGGATCAAAGGAAAATTCGGGGCCAATGCTTAAAGCTATTTAACACATTTTAAACATTTCTAGGAAAATTTCAAAATTTCAAAACTGGGGAAGATAAACAACTAATTGATATAAAAGTTTGAGGAATCCTATACTATATATGTGAGTTTTTAAAGTACTTTATTATAACTGGAAACCTTTTTTCTGAACAATTATCCCCAAACCCCAGCAACACACCACCTCATCTTTGTCCCATTTAACTACATCAAAAACTCAAGATATTGGGCGCCTGGGTGGCTCAAATGGTTAAGCCTGCCTTCAGCTCAGGTCATGATCCCAGGGTCCTAAGATAAGGTCCTGCATCGGGCTCCCTGCTCCTTGGGGAGCCTGCTTCTCCCTTTGCCTCTGCCTCTCTCTCTCTCAATCTCTCATGAATAAATAAATGAAATCTTTAAAAAAAACATATTTTATGTTCTTTTCCAACAGATTTTTATCCATTAGACTATAATGATTGCTAACACTCTCTAATCAATCTTCTCTAGCTCCCTATTTAAAATTTTTGAATAAGATATAGAATAAGATATAGCATTTTATCTTTTTAATCCTCTAAGTGAACTGGAGTAGAAATGGAATCCGCATGAATTCTTTAGTACTGAAAAGGAGGGAAAAAATTCCTGTACCTTCAGGTAGCTTAGAGCCTAGTGGGGAAAACCTTGAGCTGGAAGAATAGTACCACGGAGAGAGAGAAAAAATATGGTAGCAGTAATTATAGGATTTTATGAGGGAATATAAACCACACTTGGGAAGGGTAGAAGGAAGGTCAGAGACAGCTGCCTGAAGGACACCCTGGCAGAGCCAAAACCAGATATAGGCAAAGAAAGAACAATATACACTGAGCCATCATCTCAATTTTCTGTAGCCAAATATTTCAACAACCTATGAGTTTAAGATCAACATGGAATATAAGTGAAACATTATAACAACGAACCAAGAACTTGAACGTGCTAATGTTGTATGTATACTGACTAATACCAGGAGGACTCGATGTAGTTTATTTCATAGCCCATAAAGGAATGTCATATGGGCCATTACTGATTTTTAGGATCACATTTCTGGAAATCTCACCCTCTATGGTTTGCTCTAAGAAGCCATAATGGGTCTCTGCACCCTGAATCAACATCCTCGTCCCTCCTTTAGAATCTAAAACAGATAGACTGGGTAACCAATGGAAACTACAGTATTTTCTTTACCCATATTTTCAGACAGAAGTTTGTTGCACGAAAAGAAGTAAAATTGGGTAGAAATACTTAACAACTGGGTCGTGGTGCTAATTGCACCATTCTATAAATTTAGTAAAACCATTGCATTTACCATTACAATGGGTGGGTTTTTAAGGTATGTAAAGTATAACTCAATAAAACACACTTAAATATTGAGCTTTTTAAATGTTTCTCTCAATGCATTTTTCACGCATTTCTCTGTAAATTATTTCTTTTACAGGGGCATCAGCCTTCCCTCTGCATCCTGGTTCCCACCCCATCCAGCTCTATGACCTCAGCAAGCAGCCACCTCTCAGTTGATGGGCATTGGTGTTTTTTTTGTTTTTTGTTTTTTGTTTTTGAGAGAGCAAGAGAGAGAGGTAAAAAGAGAGAGCATGCGCACTAGTGGGGTGGAGGTGCAGAGAGAGAAGGAGAGAATCCCAAGCAGGCTCCATGCTCAGCACAGACCCTGACATAGGACTCTATCTCACAAATCTGAGATCATGACCTGAGCCGAAATCAAGAGTTGGACACTCAACCGAGTGCCCCAGTAAAATGGGCGTTAATATTATTTATACATCTAACTCATAGGGCATGTTGGGGGATAAATGAGAAAGTGTAAGATCAGTGCCAAGTGGGGCCCCAATAATTAATAGAAGCTTGACAAAAGTTAGTTTTCTTCCTTCCTTTTCTTTCTTGAAGTATAACACTTGATAAACAATTTGCACATTACAACAATAGTGCCCCTTGTACCAAGGGATCTGTATGCTGTTTAAGCAGCTATTAGTATCCTACAACAGTTACTTACTCCCAACTGTCTTGGCAGAATGCATCCCTCCAGCTCTCTGCTTGATAACCTGCCTACTCTGTGGCTCCCGGTGGCTCCTGGCTCCCCAAGAAGTGCCAGGTCCTCCCTGCTTCCCTCCCTGCCTGTGGCCTTCTGAAACTGATACCATGTTGCTTTGCACCTCTCATTTAAGGTTCAAAAGCTTGTTCCGAGCAACAGCAGGCTTTCAAAAGTGCTTCAGGATTCTTAATAGCAGAGGTCAGGAAAGAGAGAGAATTGCCACCCAGAAAAGAAAGAATCAGCTAGCATGCTTCTCCCCTTGGTGGCAGCCAGAGTTCACCAGCTCCCTCGGGCTGTGTAGTTAATGCCTCACCCAGAGAACAGGGGGAAATTAACATGTCTTGAATGAGAAGCAGCTGAAAAGGAGGAGCCTTGATCCTGACGCCAATTGTGGCTTAGACCTGCCATGCCAATGCGTGCTTCTCCTCTCCCATGACTCATCTTGGGCAAATGCTAACAAGGACCAGCCTCTCTCTCAACAGCCTCGAGGGCAAGACCAATGGTACCGCAGCTTTCAGCCATGCAAGTGGCTCAAAGCAATCCTTTTGAGGGGATTAAATTAAGGCAAGGTCACTGCATGAAAGATGAATCTTTGGTTTTTTCCTCTCTTAACTTCTAGGTCCAACCACCCCCCCCCCCACCTTGCCCTCTGGGTCTGCTAAGTTCCTTCCAGAGACTTTGGAAAAACCTGGGACGTGGAAGGGAAAGAAAGTCTTTCCAGAAGAACTGATGTTTCGTACCACTTCTTCCTTTTCACCAACCAGCTGGCCCATGTCTGGAATTCCACTAGAAGATTTTCATTTCTTTAGCCTGACGCGTTTATTCTCAAAATATAACTATCCAAACTTAATAATACATGTTAATAGACTTCCAAAATGTTTACATCCTTCAATTTATCAACTCTGGTATAGGAATTTAGTCTGAAAAAAAAACAGATATGCAACAAGACTTCTGCACCAGGATGTTTATCACGGGATTACTTAATATATTAAAAAAGTAGAACCAACAGAAATGCCCCAAAATAAAAGTATGCAATAAATTTAGCATGGCACATTAAATATTAAAACTCATCTTTGCAACTCATATGCTAATACTCATATGTTAATAAAAAGAACAGGACAAAAATTATGTAACGGGTCTGATCAAAACAATGCACACACATGTGCACATACACACACAGCCCACACAAGATTACACATGGAGAAAATTCCGGTAGAGATGTTCAAAATATTGAGTGTTTTTCTTCAGATGGAGTGAGTATGAGCAACTTTTTTTTTTTAAGATTTTATTTATTTATTGGACAGAGAGAGAGTGAGCACAAGCAGGGAGAGCTGCAAAGGGAGAGGGAAAAGGACTCCCTGCTAGGCAGGGAGGCCGACATGGGGGGCTCAATCCCAGAACCCTGGGATCATGACCTAATAGTTAACCAACTGAGCCACCCAGGCATCCCTGTGGGTGACTTTTCTAAAAAAAACAAAACAAACAAACAAACAAAAAATTCTACCACGCTCTTTGTCATTTAGTGAACATATGTAACTTTTCTAATGAAAATAAAATACTTCAAAAAATAGGAGCACCTGGATGGCTCCGTTGGTTAAGTGTCTGCCTTCAGCTCAGGTCACGGTCCCAGGGTCCTGGGATCGAGCCCCCCACATGCAACAGGCTCCCTGCTCAGTGGAAAGTCTGCTTCTCCCTCTCCCTCTGCACGTCCCCCTGCTTGTGCTCTCTCTCTCCCACACACCCTCTCTCTCTCAAATATATAAATAAAATCTTTTTCTAAAAAAGACTTCAAAAAATAAACTAATGAAAATTCCACAGTCCTCTAGAAAAGATGAGATTTGTTATCTTGTTCTTGCAAAGGGTCTCTGGGCGACTCACCCATCATTTATACCCAAGGCATGTCAGTTCCCAATCTTCTAGGGGAGTAGGTTCTGATAGGGAAGACTCAGCACTGAGTACTGAGTATTGAGAGCAAATAGGGGACATGTGGTGTTGGTGGCCCAAGAGTGAGACCAGAGGCAAGCTCATAACATACCATCACCACCCTGACTCATACAGCCCCTTCTCGGAAACCTGTAAAACTTGACAGAGTACTGAGAAAACTGCATGCACATAGGTGCGTGGTGGAGTGGAGTGAGAAGAACACTGGATTAGCCATGCCAGGATCCTTCAAAAAGAAAAAAGCAGCCCCCGACAGTTTCACATGTTAGCTGACTGGCACTCAGGTAGACCTTAGTATTCTCTAACTAACAATTTCACTGAACACTAACATCAGATAAGATCACTCTTGGAGAGCCTGGGGGGCTCAGTTGGTTAGGCATCCAACTCTTGATCTCAGCTCAGGTCTTGATCTCAGGGTTGTGAGTTCAAGGCTCATGCTGGGCCCCATGCTGCACATGGAACCTACTTAAAAAAAAAAAAAAATCACTTGTCAAAGACAGGAAGATCTCTGAAGAATAGTGTGCAAACCACAAGAATATCTTCCTTAGTGGCTAAAATGGGTAGCTGCTGCTTTTTTTTCTCAATTATAGCTTTATCTCAGCTCCATTTCTCAGACCTCCTAAGTAAAAGTTACTAAGATACCCAACTGTAGAATTGTCCTATTTCCTAATAGTGCTCAATCCAGAATAAAGCCCTACACCCAAATCTCCAAGCTCAATCCTATAACAAGCTTCTCCTACCGAAATGCCCCCATGGTTCCCTGTGGTATTTATCCTCCCTTGTCAAAACAAATACCAATGAGCTCAACTTGTTCAACTACAGGTATGTTGCTACTGGTCTTTGGCTAGCAAATGTGAACATCTTATTTCCTCTCTTTATGCTGCCACTTACTGGATGTGTTCTTAGGCAAATCAATTGTCTTTACCAAGCTTCTTTTTCCTTATTCTTAAAATGATTACAATAAATTCTATCCCTCTTACCTGTCAGAGATTTTTGTATTTCGTTCCCAATAACAGCTACCAATAAAGCAAAAATGCCAAGTCTTGGCTGCAAGCAAATTCAAAAGCAATGAACACCGTGATGTAGTTTGGAAAGACCTAAACATCCTGGCTCCTCCACTTCGTTGCTGTGTGATGACGGGCTAGTCAGTTAACCTCTCTGAATGTTATTTGTAGGAAAAGGATAATAATAATATTACACTCACCTCATGGGGTTTTTGTGAAGCCTAAATGAGAGAACTGCACAAGAAATATATTCTTGTTCAATACCTGGGACATGGTAGACACAATAAATATGGTCTTAAATTTATTCATCTTGGTTTTCCAATGCCTGACACTTAGTAGACATCAAAAAATATTTCTAAATTGGTATATATGAGTGGATTACATTTGAATTATTTTATTCACTGAACAGAAAATGATGAGTACATTCTACATGACATGCTATGTGTTATGATCTCTGGGTGCAGTGATAAACCAGTGACCATCTCTTTCAATCGGGTAAAGGAGATAGACATTAAACAAACACATAAAATGAATTAAATTTCCACATTGTAATAGATGGTAGAGCAGTTTCCCGAACTTGGCACAACCAACACTTAGAAATGTAGAATTCTTTGTCTGGGGAGCCCTCCTGTGTACTGTAGGATGTCTAGTAGCATCCCTGGCCTCTGCCCACTACATGCCAGTGGCAACACCTCTCTGCAAGTTGTGACAACCAAAAATGTCACTACCTGTTGCCAAATGTGCTCTAGGGGGAGGGTGGAAACTCCCCCTCCCCACTCTACATTCAAAACCATTGTTGTAAAGGGAAAAAGAAGAGGATTCCCTGAGACAGCTGAATAAAGGGACCACATTTAGGTTATGAGTGAAGAGAGTCTGTGTGAGGAGAGAACCCTGAAACTGACAGGTGAGCAGGGTCTAGCTTAGTGATAGAGAAGGACAGGTATTCAGATGGGGTTCTGTGTGCTGACGTGAAGGCCTGAGCTCGCAGCTCTGGAGGAGTCAGAAGTCCAGTGTGGCTGGGTTCCACGGGAGATTAGATGGAAGAAGAAAGGCCGTTCCCATGGTCTGTAAAACAGGACCATTAGGATACCTGGGTCTTGCTGTCCCCATGGGAAAAGAGCTTTTCTCATCTTCACTTGGCATCTATGCTTCACCATCTCTACAGTGAGGAGTCATGGAAGGTGAAACTAAAGGGGCAGTGGGACCAAGGCTGCAAGTTGTGCATCCAAATCTAAATTCTCCTTTTTCAGTACCCAACTTTTGCATCAACATGGATGGGACTGGAGGAGATTACCCAGAGTGAAATAAGTCAAGCAGATAGAGTCAATCATCATATGGTTTCACTTACTTGTGGAGCATAAGGAATAACATGGAGGACATTAGGAGAAGGAAAGGAAAAGTGAATTGGAGGAAATCAGAGGGGGAGATGAACCATGAGAGACTGTGGACTCTGAGAAACAAACTGAGGGTTTTGCGGGGGAAGGGGGAGGGAGTTTGGTGAGCCTGGTGGTGGGTATTAAGGAGGGCATGTATTGCATGTAGCACTGGTTGTGGTGCATAAACAATGAATCTTGGGGGGCGCCTGGGTGGCTCAGTGGGTTAAAGCCTCTGCCTTCAGTTCAGGTCATGATCCCAGGGTCCTGGGATCGAGCCCCTCATCGGGCTCTCTGCTCAGTGGGGAGCCTGCTTCTTCTCTCTCTCTCTCTCTGCCTACTTGTGATCTCTGTTGTCAAATAAATAATTTTAAAATCTTACAAAAAAACAATGAATCTTGGAACACTGGGAAAATAAAATAAAATATTAAATAAATAAATAAATTCTCCTCTTTTCCCTGAGCACACAGCCAAACTAAGTGTTCCAGGGTCCATTCAGGCCACCATAACAAACAAAATACCATAAACTGCATGACTTATAAACCATAGAGATTTACTTCTTATAGTTCTAAAAACTGGAAAGTCCAAGGTCAAAGTGCCAGGGGATTTGGTGTCTGGTGAGAGCCCTGCATCTGATTCAAAATCTGTGCCTTGTTGCTGTGTCCTCACATGATGTAAGGGACAAGGGAGCTCCCTGGGGCCTCTTTCATAAGGGTACTAATTCCATTCATGAGGACCCTAACTGATCACCTCCAAAAGACTCTACCTTTCAATACATTACTTTGGGGATTAGGATTTCAACAGAGCAAAAATTCAGATGTTAGCCAACAGCTTTTCCTACATTAGGTAAGCCTGTACAACTGAGTTCTGGCCAACGGAAGGTGAGCAGAAGTGCTGTGTACAGCTTCCAAGCCCAGCTTAGGAGATAGTACCAGGCATGATCTTCCTTGTTCTTAACTCTCTTCTGGCTACATGTTAGTGTCAAGGGCAACTATGAACAGAACGTATGAAAGATGGCAGCTCCTCTATTAGTCTGGGTCCTTCACTGACTGCATAGACTGACTCCCAGAGCCAACTTCCACTCATCTACCTCCTGATCAGGAGTAGCCCCACTGGACTGTTATCTACGACAAAAGTAAACGTCTATTGAGTAAAGCCCTGAAAGCTGGAGGTTTGTTGCTGAAATTTACACTATCCTGACAAATACAAGCAACATGTGAGGAAATAGCTCTCTCTGGATGGAAGATACACAATCTCTTGACCACTTACTGTAGAAAAGTAGAACATCTCCAGCCTTATTAAGCAGCTGGTGGAACATCTAGGGAACAGCAAACTCACAAACAACTCAGAACCATGAAAAGGATAGTTTTAGCCTTAAACTTCGCATATGAAGAATATACTGAAAATGAGTCCTCACTCCTTTTCCAAATAGCATGTGAAGAATTTCTTTTGCAAATACTTTAGCCCTGTAGCCAGTCAAAGGACAAAGTCCCTGAACAATAAAAAGTTCTGAAACCCAAAATGATATAGCTAATAAACCCCAAAATCTCCTGGAAAACTACCGCTACTACTGCTAAAGTGAAAATCAATTAATTACAAATCAATTAAAGAGTATAAAATATAATATGAAAAAGCATATAAAATTGCCTCTATTTCTACCCTAAAGGTCTCTCATGTCATGCACATCCGCTCTTTTCTTACCAGACCTTTCCATCTCAGGTTACAAAACCAAATGTCAATAACTAGAGATGATTTCCACTTTTCAGCAATCACGCACTTAGCAATCAAGCAAGCAAAATGAACAAGCTTCTGTATGTTTTTCAAATACACAACTCCAAACCTGTGCATAATATAAGGAGTGAAACATAGAGAGGTTTTTCCAGGGAAGAACTATAAAATCCTAGATTAGAACAGACATGCTTTCAACTACAAGTAACAGAAAACTCAGCTCTCAATGAGTCAAAGATATAGAAGAAGATATTTTTATCATTTAATAAGGAATCTGGTATTAAGGGATCAGAGATGTACTTAACATTACAACACAGTATATATGGATGATGTGTGTATATCTGTGTATACACACATGAATGTGGTTATGTGTATTAATACGGAATTAAAAGTTTAATGGAACAAAACAGACTACACGTAATGTACTTTGATATTTCCTATTCTGTTCTATTTTGTTTAATTTTTAAAAGCTATCAGTGACAAATAACCTAATTTGAAAATGGGCAAATTTTTTGAACAGACATTTCCCAACAGAAGACATACAAATGGCCGATAAATACCTGAAAAGAGATTCATAGAAAGATTCTCATCAGAATAAATAAAGATACTTATCACGGAGATGCAAATAAAACCCACAACAAGATACTGCTAACACACACTAACATGGCTAAAATTTAAGACTGACAGTGCTAAATGTTGCAGAGAAGGTGGAAAAATTGGGACTCATCATCATGTTGCTAATGAAGATGTAAGGCGGTACTTTGGAAAACAGTTTTGCATGTTTTTATTAAGTTAAATATACACTTACCATAAGATCAGGCAATTCATAGCATACACTCAGGAGAAATAAAAACACGTTTTCTCAAAGCCTTGCACATGAATATTCATAGCAACTCTAGTCATCATTCCCCCAAAACGGAAACAACCATGGCCAGTCCCCAACAAATGAATGGATAAACAAATTGTGATGTATCCCAACAAAGGAATACCACTCCAACAAAAAGGAACTGCTGAGACACGTAGTATCAATGAATCTCACAGATTACACTGAGCAAAAGAAGCTAGATGCAAAGAGTACCTTTTGTATAGTTCCACTTGTATAAAATCCTGTATAAGAGAAATTTGTTCTTAATATACATGTATATGTATACATTATATATATATATATATATGGAGGGGACAAATATGTATAATGACATATATATACATACTAGTGTATATATAGTGTGTGTATATATATGTATATGTGTGTGTATGTATACATATATATGCACACAATGACATATATATATCCACATATATGGAGGGGACAAATAAATATAATAACAAAAATATAATGACAAATATATATATAAATGACAGATGACATATATATATAATGGAGGGGAGCACTTACTAAAAATAGGTGCAAGGGAATTTGGGGGGTAATGGAAATATTCTATATTATAATTACAACAGTGGTTACATGGGTGTCTACATTTGTCAAAATTCATGAAACTGTAAATTTAAAATGAGTGAATTAATTTTGGCTCTACTAACAGGTAATGACTTACCATTTGAAAACACAACTTTATCACCCAAATTATTTAGACTCAAATAATATCAAAAGGAATCTTGATCTTCTAGAACCCGTGGAATCAAAACGTGGAATCAACCCCTGGAATCAAAACGATTGGTATAAGAATCTAGTAGTCTGTTATGTGGCTCGTGATAAGATTAAACATGCTGGGACTATTAAACCTGATAGCCAATAACTCCAATCAGCATAGGCCTCCACAAGTCTGTTTTCACCCTTATTTAGACTAGGACTAGTAAAGTGCTTTAGTAAAAATCACTTTACTGTTTGCAGAGAATTGGCAATTGCATTTTATCTGCCCTGAGCAACAGTCCAGTAAGGCACATTTTTTTATTTTTCTTTTACAGCTGAGGAGCTGAGGTTTAGAGTCACAGAGCTGGTAAACACAAGAGGGACTGAAGTCCACTTGCATCAGAGTCTACCATTTTCCCATTACATCACAGATGGCTTGAAGAGCACTGAGTCATGGGCTCTTGACTTTTGGTTTTAATTTCCTTGTTATTAGGACACCCAAGCACCAGAAGACATATTTGGTACCTTTTATTTGCTTTCAAAAAATAGAGTTTAGTTCTATTGCTATCATTCCAACCCACAGATCTATACTTCACGGGTTCTAGAAGATCAAATGGAAGTCACCTAAAAATGCAGCTTTAAAAAAAGATGTCCTTTACCTAAACATTTCCATTTTTCTTCTTCCAAAGAGTAGAATGCTCTTTCCTCGACAGATTTGGCTAGTTAATCAAAAAGAAGAACCCATCCAAAAAGGGGAATCTATGACCTCTTTGTCAAGGGAAGTAAAAATAATTCAGGCCAAGAAGGGCTATTTTTACTTTCATCTGATGATCTGCAGGAACTTTTAAAGGTCAACCCCCACGGAAGGGAAAGGAGAAACTGTTTAAGAAGTGCTTCCGCAAATCCTCTCCTCTTAATAGCCTCAAGCCGGACCATGTGTTATCTGTTACCTGGGGTAGTTAGAGCACGATTATATAATGGGGACAAAAGACTAGTTCTATCCCTGGGGAGGTCACTGAAGTAGCTTTGATGTACTCTGGAGCCACCTAAACCACCACTGAGTCTGGCAGTTACAATGGAGTTCAGAAAGTGTGGGTGGGTCTTCCTTAACTCATGCTGCTACTAGAAACACTGGTCAGAAGCATCCTTTGGGCAGCTAATGGGAGGCAGGGTATTTGATTACTCACTTATCCTTAGAGCATGACTATGAGGACTCAGTCCCTGGCGATAAGAAGGATGAGACACGTCTAGTCTGCATAACACGATTGTTCGAAGTTGCAGCAAAGGAAATCTTGCAAAAGTCACTCATTAACTATGTGATTCTAGGCACACTATTTTGTTTCTCTGAGCCTTGGCTTCTTCTTCCACAAATGAGAATGGTCATTTCCTACCTCACCAAGTTGTTGTGAAGTTTAAATGAGCCAAATGTGGAAAAGCTGAGGGAACTGTGAAAAGCAGTATAAGCATTCACAGTCACCCTATTCTTTATCAGAATCTACTTTTTCTTAGAGGATATTAATTTTTGCTCAAGGTCTTTGTTGACTCATTTATTAAAGGTTTGTTGAGTGCCTGTTACGTGTCAGACAATGGACTGTGTGTTGGAAACACAAAAGAAATATAATGAAATCCTGATCCTCAAACACTATCTAGTCTGTGGGATGAGGTATTGAAGTATGGGGTTGGGAAGGTTGATAAGAAAGGGAAGTTAAGAGTAGTATATGCTATGATGTGGCACTGCGATCCCCCTCTCGTGTCAAAAGACTTATTCCCCTTACTGCAGGAAATAGCATTAGAAGGAATGCCCGGATGAGGAGAATCACCTTGCCCAAGGTCATGCCGACTTCCTGAGGAAGTCATATCCAATAACCAATAAACATAGTATACAAAGGCACAGTCCTCTTGCTCCAAACTCTGAACGACAGGGCACTTGTGAAGGGTCATTCCTCTTGGGAACACCCCATAGGGCTGGCTGACATGGACACTGTATTGCCGCTTACCTTCTTCCTCTGACAGATCCTGCTTCCTTCCCTTCCTTTCCACAAGTATTGATCCCAGAGAGCTCCTTAATAAAACTCCTGCACACTGATTCCTTCTCAGAGTCTACTTCTGTGGTGATTAATTGTATGTATCAATTTGGCTAGGCTACGGCACCCAGTTTTTGGTCAAACACCAGCCTAGATGTTGCCATGAAGGTATTTTTTGGATGTCTTTACCATTTAAATCAGTACCCTTTGAGTAAGCAGATTATCTCCATAATGCAGGAGGGCCTCATCCAATCAGTTGAAGGCTTTAAGACAAAGGAAGGAATTCTGCCTCCAGACTGCCTTTAAACTCACATTACAACACCAACTTTTCCTTGGGTCCCCAGCTGATGATAGATAGATACATAGATAGATAGAAAGACAGACAGACACTGGTTCTGTTTCTCTGGAGAACCCTAATACAACTTCCCAGAACTCAACTACAATCTCAGACATTTATGATATAGTGACTAATAACCTATGTTAGCACAAGGGCTGGCTTCCTGGGCATGCAACCCATGCAGTCACATAGGGCCCCAAACTCAGTAGGACTGGGTTGGATGCCCTACTGTCACCATCTTAAAGTCTAGGTAATTTTAGCTTCAACCTTGTATTTTGTAAATGAAGTCCTATGGAACAATCGAGCATTTGTAAATGGAAGAAGCTACATGTAATACGCATGTTTGCTGTTCCTCGCCACCCCATTCCTGGACAGCATTTGTGATGCTCTGTGACATACAAATTCCAGCAGACTGACAATGCATGGGAGTTCAGTGAGACTCAAAGTGAGTACAAAGTGAGACAAGATGGTTAGTGGTACAACTGAGTGAGTAGAGGAAGGGGGCCAGCTGACAACTCCAAAAGACCACACTTACGTACATTGTAAAGAAAATTTGCATCAAACACAGAAAGAAGACAACGGCATTCTAACAAACATGTATGGCCATGAAACAGTTACATATTTTTTTTGTTCATGTTACCTCCCTGTATTAGCCAACCACTTCTGCTAAAAATGATGATAGAGAAGGAAGGGAAATACCCAGCAATCTGCAGATCTTTTGGCTTTCAGTCCTTCCTTATTCATCACTAAGCTGAAGGTAGGAGTGTTGGTAGAATGCATGCGTATCAGGAAGTAAAGCTCAAAGTGTTGAGTTTTATGTATATTTCTTCTGTCTGGTAAAAACAAACTACATCTGGCATGTACAATCTCTGAATTGTGAATTCTGTGATTTTGGTGACACTACAAATGAGGTAGATGTTCTTATATAAAACTGGCCTTATACAATATAGAACCGAATGGCAAAATTCATGACAATTAATAATTTAAAATTTGAATTTTCTTTACTTAGAATGACATTAAATAGCACATAAATAACAAAGAGCAAACAAATAGACAAGAGAGAGACTATGGAAGGAAAGAAAAACCTTTATATTATAGTACCTTTAATGGCAGTTTTTCTCCTACTTTTTGAACAAAAGGCCCCACTTTTTATTTTCCATGAGGCTCTCAAAATTCTGTAAACTCTCCCCCTCCACCTCCCATCCCCCACTCCTCCTCACCGCCCCCCCCCCGCCCCCCACCAATTAGCAACTTGTTTTGCAGACACCTAGAGTTGGGTTTGAGGAAAGCTCCAAAGCTGAGTCCTAAGAGGCTGTCAGAAATAGCTGGGAAAGGGGAATTGAGGGGAAATGGAGGAGGGGGTTCCAGGCAGAGGAAACAGGATGTACTAAGTCTTACAGTCTAGAGAGAACGTGCCTTCCACAGAAAATTAGAAAGCATTTGGTTTAGCTGGATCTTGAGTTGGAACAGTAGGATTGGGGGATTTGGCAAAAGAGGACTCTGAACAATACAAGACAGGTCAGATCACGAAGGTGCTGGTAGGCACTCTGCAGGAAATGGGAAGACAGTGGAAGTTTTCAGAGTGTGATTAAGAGAAGACGCGCTGTAGAAAGACCTTCAGTACCAGATTTGATTTTAAGGGTCTCACATACAGACCTCTGTGCTGCTCTAGGGCTCTGGGAGCCCTACATGGTCTACCCTCCTGACCACTGATTTTCATTTCACCCAGATGTCATAGTCCTAGCTGCCAAGCAGAGGATGCTGTGCCAGTTGTCAGCCCCAAGGGAGCAGAATGGCCGGGCACCGGTGACCAGTCTCAGGGGAGGACTCCAAACACCTCTGCCTACTGCACCTTGATATCCGAATTGCCAAAGAAAATACAACACAGCCAAGCCCTGGACAGAACAGAGCTTTACATACACAAAGAAGAGACGGAGCAAGATCAGACTCAATAGCGGGCATTGGTCCCCACGGCCAGTGGGTTTCTCCCAGCAGCCCATGCAGGGCAATTTGGCTATGTGTACCCCTCCTGTGCTCCAGGGGAAGGAAATACCTCTCTTTTCAGAGGACAGACATAACCAAGGGGTTGGCCAAGTGCCATGGGAAGCACACACTTCGAGCAGAGAGAAGAATACTCATTGTGCTTGAAACAGGACAAATCTTCCCAGCCAGGGTGACAAGCCCAGCACAGATGTGTGAGCTCTCTGTCTCTTGGTGAGGTCTGAGAGCCAATTTTCTACAGGTGAGTGGGAGCTAGAAGACTGCTAACACGAGGCTGCCTTTTCCAAAGCCACTTATCCTTCAAAGTCCAGGTCAGAGGCCATCACCTCCTTGACTCTCCCAGAATCATTCTAAAAAACCTAAAGGCAACTCACTGAAGAATGATCCATGAAAGAAATAATGGATGAATTAGATTTTACTAAAATTAAAAACGTTCACTCTTCAAAAGCCACCGTTAAAAGAATGAAAAGACAAGCCACAAACTGGGAGAAATACTTTCAAAGTACATATCTGATAAAGAACTTGAATTCAAATATATTTTTTAAACTATAAAAAAACAAAGAGCAAGGGGAAAAAACCCAACTTTTTAAAAATGACAGAAGATCTGAATATACAATTCATCAAGGAAGACGTCGGGTTGTCAAGCACATGCAAAGATGCTCAATGTAATTATACTTTCAATTATAAAATTGAAAATAAAACCTCAACTAGATATCACTACTCCTCTAGTAGAATGGCTAAAACTTTAAAAACTGAACATATCAAATGCTGGCAAGGATATGGAGGAAACAGAACACTCATAACCTACCGGTGGGAATGTCAAATGATACAGCTACCTTGGGAGACAGTTGGGCAGTTTCTTAACAAGCTAAACATACAACTAACATATGGTCCAGTCATTCCACTCCAGACTTACCCAAGAAGAAGAAAAGTATACATCCCTACAAAGGCATGTACATAACTGTTCATAGCAGCTTTATTTGTAATAGCCCAAAGCTGGAACCAAGGCTAGTGTTTGCCAGCAGGTGACTCTATAAACAAATTTTGTTACGTCAATACAATGGGATACTACTCATCAATAAAAAGAGGGATGAATCATTGATATATACAACTACACAGATGACTCTCAAAATAATGAAGCTGAGTGAAAGAAATCAGACATTAAAAGGAGTATATAATGACTCCATTTATATAAACCTCTGGAAAATGTAAGCTAATTCATAGTGACAGAGTGCAGACGGTGGTTGCCTGCAGACAGGGGCCAGGGAGGTGGAGGGGAGATCATGGGGAGTTGCCACAGGCAGAGATTACAAAGAAGCAGAATAACCTGGGAAGGTGTAAAAAATATATTCATTATCGTGCTTATGTTGATAAATTCACAATTGATGTTGTGTATGTGCATGTGAAAACTTTGCAAATTGTATCCTCTAACTATATGCAAGTTATTGTACATCAATTATATCTCAGTAGAGCTTTAAAAATATATATGTTGTCTTGGGATCCCTTTCTCTGTTCTGTTCCCTTTTGTATGTGTTTAAAATAGTCCAGAATAAAAAGTTGAAAAGAAAAACCTCTTTCTGGTACAACATAATTAGAGTCATGGAACTAGAGGTGGCCTTGAGGTGACTTCATATCGATTCCCGTCCTCCCCTGAGAAGGTCAACAAGTGCTCCCCATGCTTATGCACATTATAACCTAAGTGTTGTTGCTAGAGTTTGCAGGAGCATGCTGGGCTTACACAAATTTAATTTGACCCCCAAAGTGACCCTCATTTATTTTCCTCTACATCTACTGCCCCCCACATTGGGACAATAACCAAATGTCTGTCACTATCAGCACTAAAGATTTCCCTATAGCGTCTGATGCCCATGAGAGCAAACAGAGAGGGAGAGAAAAGCAATGCAGAATACATATGTGATTGCTCAATCAGCTGCTGTCTTTCTCCCAGATGGCTCCAGCTGATTTAAAGTCAAGCAGGACTGAAATGACAGTCAGACCTGATTCTTCATCCCACCTCCACTGTTAACTAATCTACAACCTTGGGCAAGTCACTTCCCCTCTCTGCTCTTAGGTCCCTTCTCCGTAATATGAGGGGCTGCTGTCTACACCGCTTCCAAGGTCTCCTCGAGGACTGATGTTTACCACTTTTCTGTGTCCTTGCAGAATAAAAACCAAACAAAAGAAAAACACTGCAGGGTGAGCTGCATCAGGATATCCCAGTATGAGCTCTAGTCTGTGACTGCTGAGAGCCGGGAGGAGGAGTATTCTGAGATGGATGGGTATCATCTGAGCTATCATGTCAAGTTCATTACTCTGAAGTTGGAATATGCATCTTGGTCAGGTGTGGTTTACTAAGAAGAATAGAATACTGTTTGTACTTCTCAAGCAAATGGGAAATTTTCTAGAAACGGCAGGGCTTTCTTAGAACAGAAATGGATGAAGCACAGCTAGCTCTTACAAGAGGCTGAAGTCGGGGACCATAAATCATGAACAGTGTTACTCACCCCCATTCCCTTGTTCTTGTGCTCTCACTCATCAATGTCCCTCCTCCCCCCACCTCTGGCTCTGTCACCTCAAAAGCCTTACTCTGTGCTTCCGTGGCACATGGTGGGAAAGAGCTCAAACGCTCAACATGGCCTCCCACTCCAACACCCGGCACCACCTAGTTAGTCTCCCATTTGGAATTCCAGAGTCCCAAGAGAGGAACTCTAGTATTAGCAGCTTAGGTCAGGTGTTTCCCTAGTATGAATAGCCGTCCTGGGACCAAGTAGGGTTGTGGGTCATCTAATACATGGAACTGCTCTCTCTGGGGCCAGCACAAAGGAGGTTCTTTTAGAAGGAGGCATGAAGTGATTGGTATAGAGGCCACCTCTGATGATGTTTGGAAATCCAACTTAATGCCCACAAAGAAAATCTCTTTCCCTAATAACTTAAGAACTAAGTTCTTAGCTTCTTAGACCTCTTAGACTTTATAGATGAGGGTCTGAGGACAAGCTAGTTGTTCCAGAGCTAGATCTGGAGTTCTGGCCACTTTATTTCAGCCCAGGGTGCACTTTTAGGATGAGCTCTGCCAGACTCTCCTTATGTCCAGGATGGGAGTGCAGAAAGAGTCTTGTGCCAGGAAGGATGTCAGTTACGATGACTACCATTAAATCATAAAATAGGCATCAGCATTTGCGACAGATTGCATTTTTTTTAAATTTATTTATTTGTCAGAGAGAGAGGGAGAGAGAGCGAGCAAACACAGGCAGACAGAGTGGCAGGCAGAGGCAGAGGGAGAAGCAGGCCCCCTGCCGAGCAAGGAGCCCGATGTGGGACTCCATCCCAGGACGCTGGGATCATGACCTGAGCCAAAGGCAGCCGCTTAACCAACTGAGCCACCCAGGTGTCCCGACAGATTGCATTTTTAAGATGGCAGCAACACCATTCCTATCCCACGTGCTCTTCTTACACTGTACTTTGCTGTTCCTCCAGTGACTGGGGAGCTCTATGTCCCCTCCACTTGAAACCTGACCGATCTTTGTGGGTTCCTCAACCAAAAGAGCAGGAGTGATGCTACACAGTTTCTGAGGCTAAAACATTAAAATGCCATGTTCTCCTGGGACATTTGCTCTTGGAATCCA
Source organism: Mellivora capensis (assembly GCA_004024625.1). NCBI lineage: Eukaryota > Metazoa > Chordata > Mammalia > Carnivora > Mustelidae > Mellivora > Mellivora capensis. The sequence continues at coordinate 9,249 of PISX010001468.1, read as the reverse complement.
GCCACCATAGCAGGAGGAAACCCAAACTAGACCACACGGAGAGGCCACATGCAGGTGTTCAAGCTGAGAACCCAGCTGAGGTCCCAGCCAACAGCGGAATCAACTGATGTGTGAGTAAAGAAGCCTCCAGATGACTCCAGTCCCCCAAGCCATGGAGAAACTCTCTGAGTTTGAATCTGAGGCCCCAGATACCAAGAAGCCATCTTGCTGGGCCCTGCCTAGAATCCTGTGAATATGATAAGGTATATAATGCCACTATGAGTATGGTATCTGTGAGTATGATAAGAATCTGTAAGTACAATAAGATAGTCACTTTATGTCACTGAGTTTGGGGCTGGTTTGTTACAAACAATAAATGGATCTGCACTGGTAAATCAACCACTTGCAAAACTTTGGGATCTTATAGACAAATTTTTATCCTAACCGTATTTTTATCCTAACTGTCATTTTAAGACAGCCTTCAATTGCACTACTACTAGGTGGTTGATAAAAAAAAAAAGACTTTTGCATTAAACCCAAACTCCTGTCACTGTGGGCTTGTTTCATCACCTGTTATAGTAACTGCTTAGTGCCCGGTCTCTGTCATTTTGTGATAAGGCAGGATGCCTTCATGACCCACAGAAGCCGCCTGAAGACTGTCTCAATTCCCTGTACTTCATTCCATTCTTTTCCATTATTACTGACCACTCCCCAAGTTGTGCCAAAGCTAGAAAACACAGGTGTTTCCCTCTCTCAGTCCATGAGAAAAGCTTCAGTATTTGATTCTAGCAACTCGGAGAAACATCAGTATCCAATGCCACTGAGTGAAGAAAGCTGGTCTCCATTAGCTTTCCTCCTCACCCCATGCCTGCCCCCCATGCTAGTAGCCATGGAACTTCTGGCTTTGGCCAACATTTTTATTTTCCCATGGCCCCCACCATACCTCACTCCGCATCACTTCAGTCATTAATTCCATGCTAATTACATGTTAACAGAGCCCTCATGTCATTACTTGTGGAAAAATACATGATTATATCTCCAATGTGAATGTTCATAGTGTGTCAGGCACTGCGCCAAGCAGGGGGATACAAAGGTGAAAGACACACAGTGGGTCTTCAAGAAGCTCACAACCAGGGGCGCCTGGGTGGCTCAGTGGTTAAAGCCTCTGCCTTCTGCTCAGGTCATGATCCCAGGATCGAGCCCCGCATCGGGCTCTCTGCTCCGAGGAGAGCCTGCTTCCTCCTCTCTCTCTCTGCCTGCCTCTCTGCCTACTTGTGATCTCTGTCTGTCAAAAAAAATAAATAAAATCTGGGGTGCCTGGGTGGCTCAGTGGGTTAAGCCTCTGTCTTCGGCCTGGGTCATGATCTCGGGGTCCTGGGATCGAGCCCCACATTGGGCTCTCTGCTTCAGCGGTGAGCCTGCTTCCCCTCTCTCTCTCTGCCTGCCTCTCTACCTACAATATCTGTCTGTCAGATAAATAAATAAAATCTTTAAAAATAAATAAATAAATAAATAAAATCTTTTAAAAAAAGAAGAAGAAGCTCACAACCATCATCACAGATCTTGGAGCACCTGCTCCATTGGCTGCCCTCAAGACCGCTGCTGATCCCACTCTGTTCCTCACCCTCCAGTCACTGACCCTCAAGAATAAACACACAACAGCAAAGCTGTGGCTAACTGTGAGACTTGGGCGCATTTCTTAATATTGCTGAGCTTCCATTTCTCCAGCCGCACAGTGGAGCTGGTACTGCCTGGCACACAGGTTGGGGGAGAGGTGAGACACGGCAAAAGATGTAGACACAAAGCTTAGTGTCTCGGGGAAACTCTATAAATACCACTCGTCTGCCCTGTTCTCCTAACTCCATGCTGCTGTCCCCAACCTACTCTGTTTTGAGTGCCTTTTCGACCCTATTCCTCTGGCTGCCCCCTTCTCAGATGTGAGGGGAATTTCTGCGAAAAGGGGAAATGGCAGAGTGAATCAAAAAGACTATAACTTTGAAGTTCAACATACACCATCCTGATGGTATCTTAAGGGCCACCCAGTCCCACCTCCTTAATCTCCTTCCTTCCTTTTATTTATTTGTCCAATGGTCCTCCTTAGACACACAGTAAATTCAGCCCCTATGACTCTTTTTTTGTCAAGTCAGAGAATCTGTCTTCTCCAAATCCTCTCCATGTTCTAAGCCTTCTTTGGCCAATGGATGGTTATTTTGCATTATTTATCTGATCCTGACTATTTATCTGTTATCAACTGGTAGAGGTGCACAGCGTGTGAAGGGAGGGAGGGGACAGGAGACAGAGCAGTTATAAATATAGGGAGGAAGCAGATATAGTATAGAAGATTTTTAATTTTATAATAAAAGACCATATTTTGAAAAAAAAATTTTGAAGTATTTCTATTTATTTTAAAACTGTGGTAAGTAAGGTTTTTTGCAAAAATAGCCACAGTTGTTCTTGTTTCCCTATATCTGCATCTATTGCAACGCGACTTTCCAGGGTCTTCCATCAAGGGGTGGTTTTATTTTCTCACACCCTGGATCTGACTTGTTTGCATGGTTCTCCAGCCCCAAGCCTAGATCTCAAAAGGCTTGCACCCATCTGCTCATTCTCTTAGAACCCTGTCACCACCACATGAACAAGCCTGGGCCAACCTCCTGGAGCACAGGGTCCCACACAGAGCAGAGCTCAGCAGTCCCAGATGAGGTCAGCCTAGACCGGCCTACAACAGATGACACTCAAATATGTGAGCAAACCCAGCTGCGGTCACCCAGCCCACAGCTGAGACCGGAAGACACCCCCACAGACTAGGGAGCAAGCCTAGATGCTGATTTGGGAGTTGTTCATCTGTTTCCAACTGACACCAAAACTACAGAAAAATAAAACTGAACAGAATCTTCTTAGTTGATGGAGGGTCTCAAAGCAGTGGGTGAGGTAAGCGTCAGCATCGTTGCAGGCTGGAAAAAGGTTTTGATATCTTTATTTTCCCCCAGAGCGAACATCAACTGCTCTTAGTGATAAAGCCTCACGTGGCCCGAAAACTGTTTAAAGAGCCTGATTAAAACTGAATGTTCATTCACCTTTAAACTGAACGTCTGCTGTTGGAAACAATTAGAAAACAAAGCTGGGACCAGAGAAAAGGCAGGGAGAGGGGGCAGTCCTTGCTTGAGATTTAAGCAAGAATCCCTGCTTGAGATAAAAACAAGACAAAACAAAACAAAACAAAAAACTAGAACCAAGAGGAAATGTGTCCCTCTTGGCAGAAGCAGAATGGTGAGTGCGAGGCCCTTTTCCAGCACTCTCAAAAAACCCAACATACCAAGAGTAGAGATAAGGAGCAGTGACCATCTTCGGAGCATCTGAGTTTCTGGTGTCAGCCATTTCTGGCCTTCCCACAGTAGGAGCCCTAAAATCCCCTTTTCTCCTAAGCAGGTTCCAGCCACTCTTAAACACTTGTAACCAAGGGTCTAATGACAATATCAACAGGAGAGAACGCCTTGCTCTTGCAAAGCAGCTTTGAAGAAAATTTGGGGGAGAAAAAACTGGACAAAGATAAGTTACATGCGGCAGACACAGAAAAGCACAACTCAGATCCTCCTTCAAGAAAGAACTCCAGGCCCAGCTGAAAGGAGTGTGGTTGACTGAGCCGTCTCTAGTTCCAGGCCAAGGGCATGCTCTTCTAGCAACCTGAAAGTCAAGGGCTGACTAAAGCAGTGTAGCTGAGGTCCTGCTATCCTGGTGGCAGCCTCCAGCTAATAATTAAGCAAAACATGTGATGCAAGAATTACCTATTTCCACCCAATGCAGGACTTCTCTAGTGGACCATCAGCCTCCTACCTCCAAATCCCCCCCTGGACTAGTAGAGGCTTTGCTGGTTCAGCATCACAGTCCAGACTCCCTGCCCAATTCTGCTCCTTCCTTTTTCCTTTCAAAGGTGTTACTCCTCCATAAGCTTTTGAATTTCTCACATCCAACATTTTAGGAAGGCCTAAGTTTAACGCTTAATGGCCTTCTTCCAGAAAATTTATGATCATACAAGATCATGAATATTTTCCATAGACCTCTTATCTAGAATAGGCAGAAGGAAAAAAAAAAAAAAAGCCCTTTCTCAGAGCCATGAGTAGGTAGAAATGACCAATATCTTGGTTTCTCTGGCTTTGGTTCTTATCTCTTCCTACCATTCCAGGGGCTACACTGCGATGTGTAGCAAAATCAAGGCCACGAATGAGAAAAACTGTCCTGATCCATCTGTTATACTTGTGGTATCAATGAACTTGCCTCCAAGCCCCTGCCCTCCCCTTCCACCACAACTCCTTCACCTGCTTCACCTCCTACCCCATCTCCGGAGCAGGAGATTAACTGATGAACTATCACTTTGAATGATGCAGACCTTGTGCATGTCTAAGACACTTATTCTTAATATTTCCAAGATATCTACCCTTGAAGGTCCCACATACATGATGGATAGCTAGAAATGAGCCTGAACTTGATTCTTCATCTGATTTTCTACTGGTATATTTAGAAAGTGTTAGAATGGGAAGAAATTACAGCTTCTTCACACCTTGACTTATATAGTCACTGGTAGGATGATTGACCTTCAAGCTCAGAGAATTCCTAGCAGAACTTCATGTTTCTCCAACTTGATGAGCACAGAGCACATTCTACTTCATAATCAAGAATCAAACACTCTTAGCAACACTTGCTTATTGGAAGGTACACAAATATCATTTCTTCAACTTTGTTTAAACCCAAAGACACAAATGTTGTTCTGATAATACACAGTAACTGTGTAAATAGTCTCTAAAAATTGCTGCCAACAATTTTTGGGTCCTTTGCCCTTGTACCTGGGCTGGCCTGTAAGGGTTTTGGCCAATATCAGAGAGAATGATGTTCTAGCACTTCAGAGCCCAGGCCTTAAAACAACTCAAGGGAGTTCCCCAGGAATCCAGCTGCTTTTCTTTTCTTTTAAGATTTTATTTATTTATTTGACAGACAGAGATCATAAGTAGGCAGAGAGCAGACGAGAGAGGGGGGGCGGGGAAGCAGGCTCCCTGCTGAGCAGAGAGCCTGATATGGGGCTCCATCCCAGGACTCTGGAATCATGACCTGAGCCGAAGGCAGGCTTTAACCCACTGAGCCACCCAGGTGTCCCCCAGCTGCTTTTCTATAGGAAGTCTACACCACACAGAGCAAACACAGGGGCAGACACAAAAATGAGCCATCTCAGACATTCCAATGCAGTTGAATCTCCCATATAATGGTCGACTTTGCCTCTATCACAAGAAGCAGAATTGCCTAAGCCCAGTGAAGTTATAGAATCATGAGAAAAGATAAAATGGTGGTTGTTTCAGGCCACTATGTTTTAGGGTGGTTTGTTACACAGCAATAGGTAAATTAAACATTGATTTTTAGATATTCTTACTTAACTAATATGAAGGTAATGAAGGTAATAAAGAAGGGGCACTCTCATATACTGCTGGTAGGAGTATAAATTCAATGTATATTGAATGCAAAACATATGTGTATATATATATATATATATATATATATATATATATATAAAACATTAATTTGGATGGCAATTTGGCAGTGTCTATTAACATTGATATTCATATGCCCTATAACTTAGCAATTCCATTGCTCAGTATCTGTTCTAAAAAATCACCCACCTGTATAGCAAGGAGCATGTATAAATATGCTTATTTTAATATTGCTTGAAAGAGCAAGAAATGGAATATCTATCAGTAAAGAATGGCTGCATGCCTAACATGAATCCTTTACATCTACAGAAAGAATAAGATAGATTTCTATGAACCAACATAAAACATGTCTCTGATATATTGAATGAAGATAATAAACTACAGTACAATATATACAGTAGCAGGTCATTTATGGAAGACCACACAAGGCAACACTATATATTTATAATTGTCTATGTATGTAAATGCACAGAAAGTCTGAAGGAGTTAACTGTATTCTTAGAATTGGAAAGGCTATTCCTTGATAATAACTCCAAGCCTGCAACCGCTTAACACAATGAAAATTCATTCTATCCTCACAAAAAGTGTGATGTGGGACAGGTGACCCTCCTCTATGGAGCAAATGGCGACTGAGAGATCTGGGTTCTTCCACCATGTAGTCAGACAAGCTGGTGTGTGTGGCCTTTGGGGTCTCTGCATCAGGGGAGAGGAAGGGTGGGAAGGCGCTTGTTGGCTTTAAGCTGTCACAGCCTAGAACTGACAGCCTGTCATTGCAGCTACCAGGTCATTGCCTGGAACTAGTCATATGGTCCCAACATTACGGCAGTCCCATCTCTGAGACACTTGGATTTATTTCAAGTATTTTTCACCATTATAGATAACACTCTGTTGCATGTACACATGATAATCTGGCCATCTCTTTGCATTACTACATCCCTTTAGTTTCGAAAATATTTTACATCCATTATCTCATATAAAAATCTCATGTGGTAAGTAACCTATTTCTAATTCTCTTCTTTTTTACAATAGGAAAATTGAGGCCTCAAAAATCTCCACCAAGGTCTTGTGGCTACAAAAGGGCTGGGGCTCAAAATGAACTCTGCGTTGTTCTGAATCCAATTCTCTTCATTAGACACACGCCAATCAGCTTCCTGCCCTACATCCTATCTTCTAATAGGGCCTCAGTATGTGAGAATAAAAGGAACTGAGGCAGAGAATAGATAAAGATTTTAAGGAAATGAAAGAAATCACTGTTTTAGGAATCTGGGTCAGAGTGGTTTTGAAAAAATGTTCGTTTCCATGTCTGTCTCCTTGATCAAAGCCTGACTTTCTAAGGGGGATTTGGCCACATTCACCTCTACAGTCCCAGGTCTTGACCCATGTTGAGCCCTCGGTATTTACTGAATGAATAAATAAATGGATGGTGACAGAGATATACCTTCTATGTCCCCTACCATAACATCATAGCATTTTCAACCTTGGAGAAATCTAGAGACTTGCTACTCAAATGTAGTCCCTCAAGCAGCAACATCAAGATCCCTGGAAAGTTGTTAGAAATGAAGACTCTCAGACCTCACACCATCCATAACTGAATCAGAATCTTCATTTTAACAAGATTTCAAGATGAATCATAAGCACTTTATAGTCTGGTAAATTCAAAAAATAAATAGAAGTTGAGTGACTCCAATGCACTGGCCTTGAGTAAACTGTTCTGTTGTGTAGATAAAGAAGTTCTACAGATACCTCAACCTCGGATATACGCCAAGCTGGAAGCATGGTCCCTCCCCTCAGAATTTACTGATCCAACACTTTTTTTTTCCCAGTATTTTATGTATTTATTTGAGAGAGAGTGACAGCGAGAAAGATCACAGAGGGAGAGGGAGAAGCCAACTTGCTGCTAAGCAGGGAGCCCAACGTGGGGCTGGATCCCAGGACCCTGGGATCATGCCCTGAGTCGAAGGCAGAGGCTTAACTGACTGAGCCACCGAGCTGCCCTGAAGTATTTCTTCGCACTATACCTCTTTCTTAATATAAAAGAAATGCACAATAAGTGGAGTTTGTTTAAATTCAATACATTTAGTGTCTGTGCCGGGTTGGAAGAGGTAAGGTGGGTTTTAATGATGTGATATTGACACCATTTCTGATATGTGGGGTCTTTTTATATCACACCATGCAATTCTCTGACACCAGCTGGCTGTCTTAAAATTCAAGTCCATTTTGACACTATCTACCCAGAGATAGCATCAGACACCACAGACTAAGGACTCAGTCCTACAAGACTGCCCCCACTTCCGACGCCAATCCCAAGTCCAGATTGCCCTGTGGTTCTGACCAACTGAGATTCCCAAGACTCCCTGCTTGGGTTCAATTAACTTGCTGGAATGGCTCACTGAACTCAGAAATTAGTTTACTCATTAGATTACCAGTTTATGACAGAGGATATTAAAGGGTATGAATCAATAACCAGATGAAGAGATACAGAGCACATGAGGTCCCAAAAAAAGGAGCTGCTCTCCCCACGGAGTTTGGGACCTGGTGCAGCAGCACGTGGGTGGGTGTGGAGTTCCACGACCCGGAAGTTCTCTGAATCTAATTCTTTGGGGTTTCTGGGGAGACTTCATTACATAGTTGTAATTGATTAAATCACTGGCTATTGATGACTGAACTCCACCTATAGATCCTCTCTTCTTCTGGAGGTCAGGATTGGAGGAGGAAGACAGGACTAAAAGTTTAAACCCTCTGATCATACAATTGGCTCCCCTGGCAACCAGCCCCCATCCTTGAGGAGCTTTCCAGCCGTCACCTCATTAGCATAACAGAAGACATTTTGCCACCCTCGTGGGAGGAAATTCCAAGGATGGAAGGCAGCTCTGTGCCAGTAATAGACAAAAACAAAATATAAAATATATATTTATTATAAATCATGATATCACAAATGATAGAACTAGTACACTATACCTGGAGAAAATTTATAAAACAGAGGAGATGGAGGGGAATGCAGGAAGCAGCACCCCAGCATGACAGGTGATATTGCTTTTCTCACACTAGCTCTAACATCCCTGTTCATTCTCCAGTCCTCCTTCCTAAGGCTGGCCATAGTTCTCCTGTCTTACCATCACTGCATGGAGTCCTGGGGCAGAGTATACATACTAAGGACAGCCCAGGAGTGTACCCCACAGGAGAAGGCACTGATATAGACTCTGCTAGACATTCTCACAAAAAACGATCTCCATGAATCCGTATACTACCCAATAAAACTGATACTACATGCATTTCACAAATAGGGAAAAATTAAGCTCAATGAAAATACGTAGCTTGCTTAAATCACTATATAAATGCAGACTCTTTGGCCACAAAGTCTCAGATGGCCTGAGATCAACCCCCTAGGCTGTCTTGGGTAGGGGATAGTAAGTGAGGCCAGCAATCTCCAATTCTCCAATCTGGGATGATTCAGGTGGGGGCAAATGTACACTGGCATTAGGATGACAGCATCTGCGCTTCTTTGAAAATACTGGAAGGAATGATTGGCGAACTTCCCAATTCTAGACTCCTGGCCATACTCCAGCCAAGTTCAGAGCCCTGGAGCCCCAAAGTCTGCTCTGAACTCAAGGCTACAGATAGCCCTTTCCCTATATGGAGATGTGGCTTCTCTCCACAACGTCAGCTCAGATGACTATCCGAAGCATCACCACGGGTTCAACATTATCAACACAAGTTGGGAAGGTTGCTAGGAAGCTAGGAACCTCTATATATGCTCCTTGATGCTAGCTGTATGCAGATCAAATGAGAGTTT